>JAXCLQ010000009.1:13741640-13791779 GCA_035584115.1 Cedrela odorata | reverse complement strand
CAAGCTGAGCGACTCAATAATCTGTAACAGTAAATAATACAAAACACCTCATACTAGACACCTGATCGCAATGAGCTCTATTCTTATCCTTTTTCCTAGGGATCCTTGCTTTAGACATTTATACACACAAACACACACACACACACACACACACACATAAATATATATATATATATATATATATATATCATTGTATTATTTTTGCATACTGAAATATAAAAAATATTCTCCTCTGTCCGCTGGCTTATTTTGCATTCAATATTCTTTAACATTTCACTGATTCTAAGAACAAGACTCATTGGTTAAGAGTTCATGACGAGCTTGCAAGAAAACTTAAAATGATTATTTCACCAAAATATGTTTGGTTTTAAGACATAATTAAATCCAAATTGGTCGGTACGTAGTAATTCTGATTTCTGCAACGAGTCATCCAATCTCCATTCTACTTAAAAGAGTTTCCCTTTAATAAGATCAAATACATAACTAGAATCAGATTCAATTATGAGTGGAATAAGTCCCGAATCAATTGCCAATTTCACACTAGCCTGAACGATTCTGGCTCCAAGAATTCAACATCACCAAAGAAAGATTTCTTACTAAATGATGCAGCCATAACATTGCCATTGTAGGGCATGTTTATTACCAAGGAAACAAGACTTAATACCTGGTTGTGTATGCACATTAGTAAAGTGAAAAGATCCTAATGAGGAATAAAGGGAAAAGGAAATTATTTCAATATATCAACTCTGCTCACAATTTATATAAATTCTAATGTTACTTGGCATCTCCTCAAGCAGCTGCCTCATGTTATAAGCCCTGTGCAAGCAATCCCAAAGATTAAAAGACAAAATACAATTCTATAACCTGTATACATATAGTTCCTGAAAAAATATCTCTGGGAACAATTTAGTCTTTGACAAATGCATGAGAACATAACTCATTGATCATATACATTCAGCATTCACCAGTTTAAAATAGATAAGAGTAAATACCAAGCAAATGTTCCAGCATTCAGACATTTATACAAGGCAAAGTAGTAACATCTCCAGAAGCATATTAGTTACAGTTGAGGTTGTAGCTGCTTCTGCATTAGCAAATTAGATTTAGACGAATGACAGAAAGCTGAAAGTTTCATCTGATTCTTCTCTCAAAGTTGACAGTGCTGTAATGAATGCTGGATTATAACTCCAATATGATTTGGTCCGATGAAGTCTTTCAAAATACGACATCTTTAATCCATTCTCCCTAGCAATATCAGAGCGGACCCATCCTGGATGGTTATAGGGAGCACCAGTGACTATGACAGTTGAGTTCTCATTAGCAAAATGACTGAGAGCTATCGTTGTCTCTGGCTCAATAGCAGACGATGTATCCACCAGAAAAATATGGCTAAAATGTCCAGCAATTATGCCTTCATTATGAAGACGAAAGCTACTAACAAAAGTTGAAAATATCACCCTATATTGCCTCAAATCCTGAAGTGAAGGACAGGAAAAACACTCCCCTTCAAAAGGACATAGTGGGAGGATGTCATCTGGTACCTCATCCACTTCTCTAAATGCAGCATTGGCTCGAAACATATCAGACTCCAGAATATCCATATCCTCCATCAAACTTTCCATTAGCACATCACATGTTCTATTTTGAGGAGCACATATAAGAATTCGACTCATAGGTGACCGCTGATAAATTTGGAAAACTGCTTCTCGAACAACAATTCCAGTTTTTGAAAGTACAAATTCAGTTATAATTTCATTGTTCAACATTTTTTCCTTTCTAATTACACAGTGGGGACCCACTACAAGATAAGGAGGCTGGCCCTCAAAGCTTAATATATGATGAACAGCCGAATTGCTATTCAAATCAAGATTATAATTGCTATAATGACAAGGTGTTGTGGAAGGGAAGCTCTTTCGGGAGACACAATCAGGAAAAAGGAAATTCTTGAATAAAGAATCCGATGCAGCTGCAATTGCTTGGTGAGCCCGTTTCAAACAAACTCTGTTGAATGAGAAGCTAACATCATATTTGCAGTTTGGACGATGCTGAGAATAAAAATCTTTTTCAAATTCAACCAACACCGTAGTGCTCTTCACCACTCGGTACAGAAAACCCTGGTCAGAATTTGAAAACATAATTATTCTAGAAAAGATGAAGATATGAAACCAGAACAAAAATGACTGAATGTCAAAGCTAAATTATATATATACTACTTTGTACAAAATCTTTTGAGATTTATAAGTTGAAAATAGAATCCAATTTTTTGAAAAATCAGTTTCTAAATTAGATGTCTGGCAAAAGATCAAATAAAACAGCACTTTGGGCTGAATATGACTTGTGTCAGTAAACTGACTAGATGCTTTTGTGCAAAAGTTAAAAATATATTCTTATACAGTGCTTTTGTTACTCAATTTGAAGTTCAAACAGAACAATGGTTGGCTCAATGTGTGATAGCCATATCAGATACCAGTACTTGTACATGTGCTGAAGTAAATTATTTATGCAATTGATCACTTATTTGAAAATCAAGAGAAAGTCATGTATTTGTTAATATACCCCACACGACTGTTTGAGGTCCAGTTGTTTCCATCCATAAGACAACAATGATATAGTAGGAAATTATTTAGACATAGTAATTTGTTGAGTTAGCAATACACATATGGCCTCAAATTATGTTTCTGATCTGATTGATTGTTGAAACAATTAAAAATAGTGTTTCTCCCTCACTTCTCTCCATTTTCTCCCCACTTTCTCTCATTTCCTTTCTCTTTCGTTTTCTATCATTTATATGTTCTAACTGCTCTATATCACACCCCCTTCCCTATCATATGAGTGTATTGGGCAGGTTTTTCAGAAATTCAAATGGAAGGATTAACAAATTTATTTCGAAAGTTGTAACTTGAATTATATTCTTGATATTTCAAAAAATAGAGAGAAAGAGACAAAAAAGATCATTTTGGAAGGTATCCATAATTATCACTAAAGCACAGCAAGAGATTCTACAAATTATATGTTTGAAAGTTCAGGAGACTTACTTGAAACTTCTTGGATTTACTGCCTGAACTTCGTGCATAGACAAAATCCCTAGATAAAAGAAACGGTCGTCTCTCAGGAACAGAATCAATTTTGAAGGCTACAAAGAATTTATCATCTTTCTGATCACTCTTCTTCAAACTCTTCCTTTTGATTGACTTATCATAAATTGAAGCTTCATGCAACTCCAATGTCACATTCAATAACTGAAAATCGCTCCACTTCTGATCAAATCAAAGGCGCAAAAATATCTAAACAGAATTAGGAAGCATGTAATGTTGGATATTTTGTGTATTTCAAAATACAGTATGTCCTAATTAATTGACCATCACATATATTAAAAACGTAACTAACATTTTATTTAT
This sequence comes from Cedrela odorata, assembly GCA_035584115.1. NCBI lineage: Eukaryota > Viridiplantae > Streptophyta > Magnoliopsida > Sapindales > Meliaceae > Cedrela > Cedrela odorata. The sequence continues at coordinate 13,788,381 of JAXCLQ010000009.1, read as the reverse complement.
TTGTTGGTTACAAAATATGATTTAATTGATCATTATATATTGTAACCTACGTCATTATTTGTTTGTTAGTTACAAATTTTTTCTTAATATTCAATATTATGATAATATTAATTTGTGTTTTAATGGTGACATAATCTTTTATACTATAAAAGGAGACCATCAATACTTTTGAGGAAAAGTGAGATAATTTCCTTATTCTTACTTCTATTTTGACACTAAAGAATAAAACACTATATATTGTTCTAGGGTTTTATATTTGGAAATGCACCTTGTTGGATAATTAGGAAAATCAAAATCAAAGAATTAGTTTCTGATTTTTAGGAATTAGTTTCTGATTTTGTTTATCTTCTATTTTAAATAAGGAGATATCCGAAATCTCCAATTTTATCTTTAGTCAATATCTATCCCTTAAACTAATGGATTTTCTGTTAGAATTCAATGGCAGAATTGTGGTCATGTTTCTCTATATATTCTAGTTTTTTTCTTCAAAAAAGTTATAAGAAGAACTCAATTTATTTCTCCCCTAAACTTTCATGGCATCAAAGCACGGCCTATGATGGTCAAAAAGGCCATGGCTAGGACTAGAAGAACCACAAATTCTTCCAAAACGACTACAGAAAGTTCCAATCTTGGAACTATAATGCTAAACAATCGGGAACTGAAACCAATGATAGAAACCGAGAATTCAGCCCTTGTTTCAAGAAGTACAGAATCCGAAGGAAAACGAAGGAAGAAACCCTGGTGCGACCACTGCAAGAAGCCATGGTACACGAAGGAAACATGCTGGAAGATCCATGGAAAGCCACTGAACTGGAAGAAGAAACCAGGAAATGAAAGCCGAGCATTTCATGCCTCCCATGAAGAGAACCAGGGGCAGCAAGTCAATTCAGAAGCATCTTCACTCACAAAGGAACAACTAGAGCACTTGTACAAGCTTTTCCAATCTCCACAATTCCCAATAAATCCCTCTTGTTCTTTGGCCTAGAAAGGTAACTTTGTTACTGCTCTCCATAGCATCAATTATAGTCAAATCTTTCCACAACATACAATTCATGTGCAGTAAACAAAAAAGTCAAGAATGTCGATGGTTCTCTCTTGGCAATAGCTGGGACGGGATCCATTATCATATCTCCTTCATTAACTCTGCATAATATTTTTCATGTACCTAAAATGTCTGGTAATCTTTTGTCAATTAGCAAGTTAACTAATGATCTCCAGTGCCGAGTTAATTTTTATTCATCTCAGTATGAGTTTCAAGAACTATTCTCAGGAAGGACGATTGGCAATGCTAGAGAAAGTGGAGGTCTCTATTTCTCCGAAGATGGAACTAATGCAAGTAAACAAATTCAAAGTACATATTTTCAATCTACTTTTATTTCTAGTAATGATAATATTATGTTATGGCATTATAAATTAGGACATCCAAGTTTTCATTATTTAAAACACTTATTTCCAAATTTGTTTAAAAATAAAAGTTCATTTTCATTTTAGTGTGAAATTTGTAAATTATCCAAACAACTTCGTTCATTTTCCCTCCAAAACCATACCAAGCATCAAAACTATTTACATTGATTCACAGTGATGTACGAGGACTATCTAGGGTTTCCACAATTTCGGGAAAAATTTGGTTAGTTAGTTTTATTGATGACCACACAAGAATAAGTTGGGTGTATTTGTTAAAGGAAAAATCATAAATGGAAGAAGTTTTCAAAAATTTCTACACCGTGGTGAAAACATAGTTTCAAGAAAATATAAAAAAAAATTAAAAGCGACAATAGCAAAGAATATTTAAACAAAGTTTTAAACAAGTTTTTCTAAGAAAAATTTATTATGCAATAAAGTTCTTACAATGATGCACCTCAACAAAATGGGGTAGCTGAATGAAAAAACAAACACATTTTAGAAGTTGCTAGGGCACTCTCACTCACAAATAGGGTTCCTAAGTATCTTTGGGGTGAAGCCATTCTCACAGCCACATACCTACATACCTTATGAATCTAATGCCTATAAAAATCTTACAATTTCAGACACCTCTAAATGTTTTTCAAAAAAGTTTTTTCATATCTAAGTTGTCCCTTAACTTGCCATTACGAGTTTTTGGATGCATTACTTTTGTTCACATTCATGCTCACAACCACGACAAATTAGATCCTAGAGCAAGTGTGTTTTTGTAGGCTATACTCAACTTAGAAAGGATACAAATGCTATGATCCCATTTCTAAAAAAAAAAGTTTGTTACCATGGATGTAACATTTTTTTTAGTCTAAACCATTTTTCAAACTCATCTTCAAGGCGAGACACATATTGAAGATTCAGATTATGTTTATCAACCCACAATGACCTTAGATGAACCAAATTTTTTCATAAATACAGAACTGAGTGTTTTAACTAATGAAGACCCAAGTTCAAATTCTATAAAGCCATCTAATAATCTTGATAAAATCAGCAATGAAACAACGACAAGTGCCAAAGAACTTGTTTACTCGAGGAAGAAATAAATTCAAAGTAACGAGACCAATGCTTCTTAGCAACACCAAGAGTCCAATCCAAAGACTAATAAAAACTTCACCTACTGAATCTCCAGGTAACTTTCATACCGCTCCTATCCAAGACAACTCACCCAATTCTGAACCTATTCAGTCTAAGTCTAGTTTTTCTGATCTAGACTTTTCTATTGCTAATTGAAAGAGTGTTAAAACTTATACTAAACACCCCATGTCAAATTTGTCTTTTACAAAAATCTGTCACCTTCCTTTTATGCTTTTATTTCACAATTGTCTTGTGTGAAAATTCCAAAGACTCTACAGGATGCTCTACATGTTCCTGAGTGGAAGGAGGCCATTCTATAAGAGATGAAGGCCCTTGAGAAAAATAAAACATGGGAAATAATGGATCTGCCAAAAGATAAGAAAACAGTTGGGCGCAAATAGCCATTCCCAACTAAATACAAGTCAGATGGATCATTTAAACGGTACAAGGCACGCTTGGTTGCTAAAGGTTTCACTCAAACATATGGTATTGACTACCTTGAAACTTTTGCACCAGTGGCAAAACTAAATATAGAAAGAGTCCTGTTATCCATTGCAACCAACCTTAATTTGCCTCTACAACAGTTAGATGTGAAGAATGAGTTCCTTAATGGAAACTTGGTGGAAGAAGTTTACATGAGTCCACCACCAAGTTTTTATCGCTTTTTATGCAACGGCTCCAGTCTATCCCCTCTGGAGTAGGGCTCCTTATTAGGCCTACTGGCATGGTCACAACCCTATATGGGCCCACCTAACCTGTCGAATCACAACTATTACAACCCGTGAAGTCTCACAACCTAACAGGCAAGAATTTGTCCGTTCTGGTACAAGGTCCTCACGGGTCTGTACTTTCGTAAGTCCAACCCAAAGCTAGCACATTTCCACGGCGTTCGCATCTCCCACAATTCAAACTTGAGACCTCCCCTTTAAGAGCATCCGCAAGTGATGCAACCTTTTATTGCATTCGCAGTGAGTCTTATAAGTCAATTATGCACTCTCCTCACAAAGGGCACCTTGAAGCTGTGTATAGAATTCTAAAGTATTTAAAGAGCTCACTAGGGAAAGGTCTATTCTTCACGAAGGATGAATAGCGAACCATTGAGGCATATACAAAAGAAGATTAGGTAGGCTCAATCAACATCCGGTTATTGTACTTTTGTATGGGGAACTTAGTAACTTGGAGAAGCAAAAAGCAAAGTGTGGTTGCTAGAAATAGTGCAAAAGCATAATAAAAATCAATGACTCATGGGGTGTGTGAGATGATGTGGCTAAAACAGGTTTTGGAAGAACTAAAGAAACTAATGACCATGCCTATAAAGTTGTATTGTGACAAAAAAACAACTATCAGCATTGCACACAATCCAGCTTAACATGACAGAACAAAACATGTTGAGGTTGACAGGCACTTTATAAAAGAGAAGCTTAAAATAGAAGGGATTATTTGTTCCAACATCACAACAAATAGCTGATATTCTTACAAACAGATTATTCAAACCTAACTATGAGTTTCTTATCAGCAAGTTAGGCATGATAGACATCTACGCACCAACTAAAAAAGAGTGTTGGATAATTAGGAAAATCAAAATAAAAGAATTAGTTCCTGATTTTTAGGGATTAGTTTCTGATTTTGTTTCTCTTATTTTAAATAAAGAGATAGATATCCAAAATTTTATCTTTAGTCTATGTTAAAATTTTTTTTTTTTAGTCTGTCTATCCCTTAAACTAAGGGATTTTCTGTTACTAGAATTATGAGATTCAATGATAGAATTGTGGCCATGTTTCTTTATATATTCTAGTTTTTTTCTTAAAAAGTCGATCCCTCGCATCAGCCAGCCCTACGCGTCTCATCACTTTGTGCCATGACACTCTTTCTTCTTTCTTTGAAACCTTTGCTCTGATACTAACTGTCACAAACTGATTTTTTTCCGTGCGGCCTTAGACGCACAACTTGAAACAATTGGCGCTAAGTCAACCTTACTTCATAAAAACACAAAAAACACAAAGAAAGAGATGAAGAGAGAGAGCACAAATTCTGCAGAGAATGGTTTAGCATAAAGCTTGATTGCTTTAGCCAAAGGCGGCCTCTATATTTCTACTAAAATATATTTACAGCAAATGGCCAGGATTAAACCCCTAAAATCTCATCTAATGGCCTATAATGAATGCTTTAAATGTAATTCCTAGTATAGGAGGGATTTTCCTATACACACAATATTTCCTATTTAATACAAGATCTTCTTTTTAGTGTAATATCTTCCTAATTAAGTAAGGAAGCTGTTGTAGCCTTCATTAATTTAGGAAGATGATGACTGCACTCTTTATTTAGGAAAAATCTGGGCAAATCTGCTGGGGTGTAACAGATTTGCTAGGGCGTACTCTGGGGTGTAACACTATGTTGTGCCAAAGCGGACAATATTGTGCTAGTTGAGCTGGGTCATCACATTAATGCATTTGGCAATGAATATTAAGAGTTAATGTTGATGAAAAGGCAACAATTAACACACTCCATCTTCACTTTGTTTTTTACATTTTATTTTTTAATTACACCACACTCTATCCAAGCATTCTCAATGCATAAACACAAATTAAACTTTATCCCCCTCCAATGTTGGTGCGAGGAGATTTAATACCTCTGATACCACTACGTGAGATCTAACCAATTTGGCTATCTCATAGAGATATATTGCAGCTCCTCACTTATTAAAGATTACATTCTTTTAGTTATTGTATAATGACCCTAATGTAGAAGGTCCTCTAGTTGAAGGTGACCTTTCTTGCCTCCGTCCCACATTAGTAAGAGATTGTGAAGTGCCTTATATGCACACATGCAACTCTTCACAATAGGCCGGTCTTTTAGGATAGAGCCCATTTGCATCAGACCCTTAATGATTATGATCTATAAATGGTAGTGAAATTGCTTCTAGATAGCAAGCATGATTGACATGCCAATTTACTAGAACCAACTTAAGCCTGGTTTTCTTCATGCTGTTGCATGAGAAAAGAAACCCTTAGGCTCAAGCCAAACCCATTTCAATGATTGCATGACTTAAACTGCCCACTAGCCTACTGTAGTTGATAGTCTGCAAAACCAACATAACAATTTCCTAAGTTGCACCATTGCCCAAATCCCAGTATAAATTTCTATGAGGCTTCCCACTGATTATATGACTTCCATATGTTCTTGGTAAATTGAAATATTATTGGTAGCCTAGAAATGGACATCATCTGCAGTAGAATAAACAAATAGAGAAACAGTCCCGTCAAAAATATTTCCAAACTTCTCAGTTTACTAATAAAGCCAATAATGGCTAACAATAGCACTACTCTCTGTAATCTAATGTTGTGCACTCTAATAATTTCTTTGTGGTTTCTTAAGGAGTTCAGTAAGGAAACTTGTGGGGCATAGATAGCACCAATATTTGTAATATATGTAATGCACGATTATAGTTTCAGCTGTTTTGTTCTAAATTTCTGATATGAAGAATTTAGATAGATTTTTGATAGGCTTTCAAATCACATAATTTAACTTAATCCAACCCCTCAATTCATATCCCGTATAATGGAACTCCCTAAAATTCTTAAGAGTCTAGTCTACTCCATGCTTCAACGTTGATTTACTGTATATGTGCTAGAATATTTTAAAAGTCTTATTTGTACCATGAGTACCTAGATTACATTTATGTGAGACCATTTTAATTGCAACATAACTAACCAAGTGCTCTAACCACATCAACTATGTTTTCAATGAACAAAAATTATGCACAATATATCATGACAGAAACGAAGTTATCTCACACAAAATTTCACAATAAAGAAGAATACAAAGGAGGACACTGTTAATTAATCACCTCAAAGTAGAAATCCTCGGCATATAGCAGAGCAGCAAAGTAATCCTTGTAGGTAGATGGAGACAATGGCTTCTTCAAAACGTCAGGCACAATATCTTTCTTGATCATATCTTCAATGTCCTTGGGTATCTTGTAAATAGGTGATGTGCCCTTCTGAACCCACACATAATTTTCTTTCTGCTGCTGATTTGTTGAATCAGGGGGGAGTCGAGACAGAGTAGGCTTAGAGGACAAAGTGGCCTTCAGAGATGATGGAGTTGGAGTAGTGGGAGATTGAGATGAACCACTTAAAGATGATGATGGCTTAATCAAATATGCGGGTGGCTTAGCCCTAGCCGATGATCGAAGTGCTTGAGGTGAAGCTAAAGATTGACTGAGATAAGATGATGCTGAACTAGAGATTGATGAGGATGCTTTATGAGGAGGAATCACTTGCCTAGAAGATGACAAAGATGGGCTGGAAGATGATGGAGTAGGTCTAGCTGAAGATAGAAATGGCTTAGATGAAGCTGATGCAGGTTCAGGGAATGAAGGTGATTGTGTTAAGGACTGTGGGGCTTTTGGTGGTGACAATGATTGCTTAGAAGAAGATGTTTTGGAAATAGAGATGGGTAAATATGGTTTAGAAGATGACAGAGAAGGAGAAGAAGATGGAGTCAGTTTTGGTAAAGATTGAGATGAAGATGTAGGTATGATTGGGTTATAGGAAAATGAAGGTGGCGATGGTGTTGAGCTCTTTAAACTTTGAGACACTTTAGTCTCATTCAGTGACTTGTTAACATATTCTGATTGCTGAGACACAGCACTTGGCTTTTTTGTAGTTGAGCTACTAGTCGAAAAATTCGGGTAACACTCATAGTGATAGTTTATGTTCCAATCAGAATGGCATGGAAGATTTCTATTACTTCTATGAGTAGAACTCCTAACAGCAGAGTTATACGAAGATGATTCAAGTAAAGGGTCTCTCTCCAAAATATCACAGTCACTTCCGTTATGACCCTCTTCATAGCAGCAAAGAATGCATCGCAAAATTTCAAGAAACACAGACATATTGTCCTGCAACCAAAGAGTATTCATTTATACATGTTTCATCTATTTTGTTTCTGAGAAGATAACAATGAATTTCGTATTCTTATACCCAATAGTTTTTAGTTTTATCAAAAATAAAAAATCTCAAACTCCATCCTGTCATACAGTTAGTTATATTAAGGCTAAGCTGAGTATAAAGATAGCTTTAAAAAGCGTAAATCAAGGAGAAATTGGAGGATCAGAAACATTAAATCAAACATGCAAATCATTTCATGCAGTGAGTGGTAATATGAATCCCTAAAGTTTTTGAGCGAAGGGTAAGCAGCAGTACTCTACTGATCGCTTGAAACGAGAACTCTTTTTAGCTTTATTTAACAACTAAAAAAGCAAATTTTGAACAGAAAGACAATGCATGTTGATGATATAAACAGATGATTGAACTCTATTAAACACTAAAAAATTAAATAGCAACCGTGCTTGCCAATGCATGACTTGATTGTCTGTAAGTAAGTCTGTAATCTTGAAACTAAAACAAATGAAAGATCAAAATCAAGAAGACTTGCCTTGCCTCACCTTCCCTTCCCTTCCCTTCTGATTCTTTGCAAATGAGATCTTATGGAGAAATCACTGGAAAAAGCTTGAAATGAAATGAAACTATTGACTGGAAAAAAGAAACAGCTAATCTAGTGTTCCTATGAACCCAATAAAATAAATTCATAAAGTACAAGTGATAAAGAATTATTATTATTCTTATTATTATTATTATTATTCTCTTCTTTTTTCAACTCAAGGAAGGAAGGAAGGTAGGATAATTATTAATTAACAAGAATTAGCTCCACCAACAACCTAAGTTATCTTTGTGTGAAAGCATAAATAGCATTACACACTTTGTAAAAAATATAATTATCATATATTATTAAGGGTTAACATAAATAGTGTATATATATATATATACATATATATATATATATTCAAAATGTAAAAAACAAGACAGGATGATTCTTAATTCTTAATTTTTATTTTGATCACATAAAATATAATTAATATAAATTAAGGAGAGAAAGAATGAATTCCATATGTTTTAGAAAAGGAAAAAAAAAAAAAGACAATAAATTTAAAAAACTTTTTACAGGTGTTATAGCTTTAAGCCTTTTAACTAATATAAAATTATTAAATGAAATTGTCAAATAAAAGTATATCTTTAATATGACAATTACTAGTAATTGAGTTTCACAATAGCAATTAACAGTCACTAATAATTAATATTAAGAATTCGTTACAATACATTATTTCATCTCATTTTTATACCACAAAAAATTTTAAATAAATAATATAAAAATTAAATGAAAATAACTATATATTAAAATAAATTTTTTAATATTAATATTTATTAATAAAAAAAATATTTTTACATTTTTTTCAAAAAGTTTAGCGAAATTATAATTTTATAAAAATTAATTAATTTGATTGTATTATATTGTGTTTACCGACGTGTTAATTGACCTTATAAGAGCATTTTCAACTTTTTACATTGGAGACAAAAATAACACTTGTACCTTTTACTCTTCTTTATTTTCTTAAAAGTATGAATCTTCCTCCCATTTGCCTTCAATCCAACAGTCGTCTCCGCCACCTCCTCCACCGCCTTTCTTTCACTATCTATCTATTCTCTTCAAAGAAACGAAAAACCAAGAAGATATATTTTGTTATTCCATCTACTCCTCCACCGCGACGGCCGCCAAGAACATAAAAGCTTTCAGTTTAAGCTGTTGCATCAAAAGTCGAGTCCAAAAATCCACCTCTTTCACAACCCAGAAGCCGCCATTGCCGGTGAACATAAACAGTTATAACAATTTCGTAGAGGAGAATGCACACGGCGTAAATGAGTCTCCGATGAATTCCATTCCTCCGCTGCCTCCTCTGTCGCCGTTTAAAATGCTTGCATGGAAGTTTGAGGTGCATGGGGACTCTGAGACTAAAGAGCAACATCGATGAGGATGTTGAGGAGTCATCTAGTCCTTCGGATGGCAGAGGAGGTGCTGCAGCTGCGGAAGGCGGTGACAGAGTGTTGACACCATTGTTTTGTCCAAGCAAAGATGTGAAGACTATACTCGTATTAAGTTCATAGCGAATTTGATAATTTATTACTAAATTTATTTAAATCGGTATTTAATATTTACTAAATTCGTGAGAATATTTATAAATTTTTTACGAGTTTTTAATAGAATTTTCGATTTTAATTCAAAATAAATACATCACTCATATAAATTTAGATAAATTTATGAATTAGTAATGATAAATAAAAAAAAATAAAGATATTAATTTTAAAATATATTTGAAATTCAAACTTAATAAATAATATTTAATGTTATCAACTCATTATTTTTTATCTATTCTTAAATAACATGTATCAATAGCTTAAAATTAATATCTTCAACTTAAATTAAATAATTTAATTTAAAATTTTATATATATAATTTAATAATTAGAGAAAAAATATATATATTGAATAAAATGATTATTGTAGAATAAAAATATTTAAAAAATGATTGACAATGAAATAGTATAATAAATAAATAGATACAAATAAATATAGAAAAAATAGAGATATAAATATCAAAACGATGTTGTTTTGGTAGTTTAAAAAAAATATATCTGTGGATATACCCGCAAATTTATCTGCTGATATCTATCTGTACCTATATCCGTCCCAAACTTGTTGTGGGTTTTAAATTTATTTACCAAATCCTTTTCAAACCCGCTAAAATGTATACCAAACTCATACCATAAAGAGCGGGTATGAGCGGGTTTGCGGACAAAATTGATATCCCTAGGTTTGAGGTTAGAGAAGATGAAATTTGTGAAAAAGAAGAAAGAAACTAGGGGGCTGAAACAAAGACTAAATTAATGAATGTGCTTTTGTAGAAAGCACTTTTAAACAGAAGTAAGAAGTAAGTTGCTTGATATTTTCTTGAATTTTTGACCCGTATAGCCCAAAAAGACTCCACGATTACGTTTATGGCCAAGCTTCCAAATCTCTTCTATTTGGGACCAATTTTAACGACTTTGAACAAAAATACCCTTGGCTCTTAGTTTCTCTCTAAAAATTATAACATTATAAAATATTACTACAAACGGTTTCTTCTTCTTTTTCCTACTAAAACACTCAGAGCATACAATCGTCAGGCAAACGTAAAAAGCTAAAGACATTAACCTCTCAACATCGACCAAGGCAAAGGAAATCGTCAATGAATGGTATGTCTAACACTTTTGAATATAAAACATGAAAATTGAATTACTATTTTCTTGATTAAGGAGTAGATAATGCACCTAGGTTTAGAAACTAATTTAGGGTAAATTTATTGCAAAAATTATTGTTGATGATTTGTTGTGAATAATTACATTAGTTGATTATTGAAAAAATTTTAAACTGACGAAGACAACTAATAGTTTGGTTGCCTCATCAATGAAATTCATCAAGGGATTTCTGGTTTCCGTCAAGGAAAAGAGTGTTATGCATTGTTCATCGACGGAAATCATACATCCCTCCATGAATTTTGTCGATGGGTCTTGTACTTTTCAAAATTTTATGCTTCTGCTATATCGTCAAGGGATGTATGACTTCTTGCTAGATCCCTCGACGAATATCATCAAGGGATCTTGTGTTTTTCAAAATTTCATATTTCTGTTATATCATCGAAGGATGTATGACTTCCTGCTAGATCCCTTGACACAAATCATACATCCCTCGACGAAATTTGACTTCCTACTGAATCCCTCGATGGAAATCATACATCCTTTGATGAATATCGTTAAGGGATGTATGACTTTCTGCTTGATCCTTCGACGAAAATCATACATCCTTTGACGATATTCGTCGAGGGATCTTGTGTTTTTAAAATTTTCATGCCTTTGTTAGTTTCATTCATCCTTCGATGTAAGAAATATGCTCAGTACTGGATCTCTCGACAACATTCATTCATTCATTCATTCATTCATTCATTCGTCAAAGGATCTAGTACTTTACAAATTTCTGACATCCTTTATAAATATCGAGGGATTTATGAAACTTGCCTAGTGCTGAATCCCTCGACTAAATTCATACATACCTCGATGGATGTCGTTGAGGGATCAAGTACTTTGTAAGTTTCATACATCCTTTATAAATATCGAGGGATGTATAAAACTTGCCCAGTGTTGAATCCCTCGACGAAATTCATATATCCCTCGATGAATTTTATCGAAGGATCCAGTACTTTACAAGTTTCATACATCCTTTATAAATATCGAGGGATTTATAGAACTTTCTTAGTACTAGATCCCTCAAGATATTTATACATCTCTAGTTGAATTTCGTCGAGGGATCTAGAATTAATTGATGGCTTTTCATTTCAACTGTACTACTATAATTTTGATTTTCCCTCCATGACATTATGACTTATTTATGTTTATTTTGTAATATGGTTAGGGATAATAATGGGCATAACCACGAAACTAAAGACACCGGAAAAAGATGTTTTCCCCGCGGTTATCACCTCTCTATCTCACATGTGGGCACTTGACAGGATCCGACAGAACCTAATGTCTGCATAGTTGGATCTTTTTGTACAAATTACGTTCGGGATTTTTTTAAGATTGTCAAAAATTGGGCTCTCTGGAATACTAGTCCACAATGTGCTGTTGAAGGAAGTGTACGCCACCAAAGCAGAACCAAATGAACAACTTTGGTTTTTGCTATCCGATCGTGTGATACGATTTTCTAAAGTAGAGTTTGAATTGATAACTGGCCTCAATTTTGGAAGTCACAAAACTGGATTGGACATATTGGGTAGTAGAAGCAGAATACATTGGCTGCGAGACAATATTTTTCTTACGTTGTAGTTCATCAAGCAAGCGCAGCTAGATAAATTTATAGATGATACAAACTTCCAAGTTATGAATAACCAGGAGGCTGTGAAAATGGCGTTGGTCTTTTTTGTCGAGAGATTCTTAATGGGGAGGGACACGAGTGGGAAAGTGGACCCTTTTGTCATGTAGTTAGTGGATGACTTGGAGACCTTCAATAGTTACTGTTGGAGCACAGTTTCTTGGGCAATAACATACAAGTACTTGTCACAAGCATTGACTGGAAGGGCAAAATAATTTAAGGAGCAACAAAAAAAAAAAAAAAAAAGAAACACACATGCCAGAAATACAACTTGGAAGGAATGCCTATTGCATTTCAGGTGTGTAAATTTAGCTTTCGATTTTATTTTGTCAATCACATATTTCTTTTACTTTGAATGTAAATTTAGTTTTTATTTGTTGTTGCAAATTTGGATATACGAGGCCATTCCCGTATGTCTCGGACTGTACGGGGAGAAAATAAACGAAATATCTCCCGTATGCTGAGGTGGACAACAATTAAGGTCCCTCGACATGACAAAGTCTGAAAGACATTGTCTTAGCTCAGATTGTAAGTAGCTATTTTTGTTATACAATTCTATGCTGATTGATATTGTACTGTGTGCTAATTCACATACAAGTTTTATTGTGTTTTGTAGCTTCCTTCATTGCATGTGTTACTTCCCATAACCACAGAAAGTTTCTTGCCATACATGGCTTAGATCCATTCCTCGCCAGAGGTGACGATGAGGTTGAAGATGAGGATGACGATGAGGCTGAAGATGAGGACGACGATGAAAAGGAAGATGACGAGGACGATGAGGAGGAAGAAAGGATTCAATCACCCACACAACATGCACCCGTTGATGAGGAGGAAGACAGTATGTCAGTAGAGGGAGATAAAGCAACCGGGGCTAGTCTACTAGTAGAGGTTCGATTTCACTAGCTTATTAGGTTCAGTACGTGCCATTGGCGTCAGTAATGGATGCAATTGCCATTCTACATACTGATATGGAGGCCCAGTTACAAAAATAAGAATAACTGTTTAGATAGAAGTTAAGCCTTATTAGACAACAAACGATGGTAATACTGGTTCTTTTGAGCCACTCCGATAATCCTCCGACCGAGAATCCACTAGTTTGATTTTATTTGTTTTAGACTTTTTTATCATGTTTATAGTGATTACTACTAATAAGACAATTGGTACTGATGAGTTTAGTATTAAATATGTAGGACGCGGTGAGGGTAGACGAAAAGGCCCAAGATGAGGCGGGGGTAGACGAGGCAACCCTAGACGAGGTAAGGGTGGAGAAGGTGGCCCTGGACGAGGTGTGGCAAAATCCAACGAGCACCGAAACTGCAAATACAACATCTGATCTGGTACTAGCGCCTGTGTAGGCTGGTGAGAAGACTTTCTCACCAGATATGCGGAGCAAATACGAATGCCAGTACAAGCACGCAAAGATAATAGACAGTTCGTTCGTTAATCCAGTAGACATCAAAAAGCCAAAAATTGTCGGAACAACGCAGACACATCAACGATTGAGCCATTTAAGCCGGTGGCAAAAAAATCCTCACACATCATGCATGGAATTGCGTAGGATTAGTGCATCACAACCATGGTTTCGAATTATCTTGGGAGGCCAAAACAGTACATAGTTGGAGGATGATGTAAGTGTTGAGTGTTTTAGAAATTGGTATAATATCATTGTAGATTGTATTAAATTTAATTCGATATAATGTTTTTGTAATTGGCAGCATATCAACATTTATTTGGACCTGTTGTGAATGCGACAACAGAAAGATCCAAACACGATACCCTAACGGTGGACATTGACTGACACATATGCTTATGTAAGTAGTGTGAATCAATTTTAAATATCATTATTCTGTTTCATATTTAATTGATGTGCAATTCATTTACAAATTAATTTTCGTTATTAGCAGATGTATATATTGAAAATATGGAAAAAGGTCAAAGACAACAGTGGGTAGTTGAAGGCCATTAGTTGGGGATACGAGGTATTGAAGTACATTATAGGAGAGATCATGCCTACTGGAGATACTGCGAAGGAGCCTAAGACTTGATTCGACATTGACACAGTATACATGCTCTTCTACTTAAATCAAACACATTAGTTCTCACCACAATAGATTTAGTGAGGCAGAAGATCAATATATACAACTTTTACTTTGCTACGACCCAAGACAACTTCATGCTAAATCATCTCTAGTGCGTGGCCACACTACTATCATCATTGTTGAGGAGGGTTGGCTTTTATTCCCACAGGTAAGAGTTGCCATATTCTCGTGCTGCATTCGAGACAGTTAGATTACATGATAGGGTGCCCCCGTAAAACCACAAAATGAGAGATTGGGATGTGTACCTATGTAAATTCATGGAGTATCTTTCTATACAGCACGAGTTTGATTTTGGACCTCTTGATGGCATTTAATGAGGAAGAGTATAGCACTCAGTCTGTGGGTAAACCAGATTTTATAGAAATATTTTTAAAACAATATATTATTCATTTTAATATATTTAATTTATTCAATTGGGACGATGTAAATTAGTTGTTAATTTATTTCATTCATTACATTCATTTTAGCTTATGTATATAGTAATGTGTATTTTATATACCATGTATTAAAATTTATTTTTTGATTAACAGTTCTAGTATTTTGGATCAATAAAAAAAGGATTCTTTAGAGAAATATAAAAAGGATTCTTATGTTTCATTTTTTATTAACAAGGCATTCTATATATCGCTCGATAAAATTCATCGAAGAATATATGTATTTCGTCGAGGGATGTATGAATTGCTTCGAGGGATGTATGAAATCCACCATCGAGGGATGTATGAAATCCGTCAAGGGATGTATGAAATCTGTTGAAAGATGTATGAATTTCGTCGAGGAATGTATGAATTTTGTCGAGGGAAGTATGAATTTCATCGAGGGATGTATGAATTCCATTGACTGTGAAGATATGGTTTGCTTCTCTAACATGTGATAGTCTAGTTATAAAAATATGGTTTGCTTCTTTTGCATGTCTTCAAATGTTTTGTCTAATTAAGCCTTCAAATGTTTATATATTTTATTAAAGTTTTTTTATTCTTCTTAAGGGTGCTTAAGATTTGAGTGACATTGATTTTAGTAGAAAATGGAATTGGTTGTTGCTGAGTATTGTGCAATTACATTTGTTTAATGTTGTGTTCTTACATGCAGCTTCTTATAAGAGTGATATAAAAGCCTCGATTGAATTCCGTCGAAAGATGTATGAAATCTGTCGAGGGATGTATGAATTTCGTCGAGAGATGTATGCATTTCGTCGAGAGATGTATGAATTTCGTTGAGGGGTGTATGAATTCCATCGACTGTGAATATATGGTTTGCTTCTCTAACATGTGATAGTCTAATTGAGAAAATATAGTTTGCTTCTTTTACATGTCTTCAAATATTTTGTCTAATTAAGCCTTCAAATGTCTATATATCCTCTTAAGGTTTTTTTATTCTCCTTAAGGGTGCTTAAGATTTGAGTGATATTGATTTTAGTAGAAAATGGAATTGGTTGTTGCTGAGTATTGTGCAATTACATTTGTTTAATGTTGTATGCTTACATACAGCTTCTTATGAGAGTGATATAAAAGCCTCGATTGAATTCTGTCGATTGATGTATGAAATCCGTTGAGGGATGTATGAATTTTATCAAGGGATGTATGAATTCCGTCGATGGTTGTATGAATTCCGTCGAGGGATGTATGAATTCCATCAAGGAATGTATGAATGTCTTCAAGGAATTTATTAAATTAATAAACTTTGCAATATAAAATAACAGGAAACAAAAATTCTCAAATAAGGAACACAACCAAAATAAAAAAAATTCTTAATTAAGTAACACAACCATAATACAAAAATTCTCAAATACGTAACACAACTAGGATACAAATTAGCAAGTTGTCACATAAGTTTGCTGCAATGATACTGGATTCTTATAAGTCTGATGGTTATGTCCATATTGTTTGCAACGAGAATATTTACGTCTAGTCAATTCTTCTCTAGCAGATGGTCTCCTTTGTGTTCTACGATGTCTAGATTCTCGAAGCTGAATAAGTAGCAAGATAATTGAATAACGTAGCTCATTGGGAACAATCCAATCTGATTAATGACCAACGGGATGAGTAGGATCTCCATAAGATAACAGAAACATATCAGTACTGTAATATATTGAGCAAAGAGCATAATGCTGAAACCTAACATGTCTGCATGCCGCTAGCGCATGTGTACATGGGAGTTGATCCAACTGAAATTTTCTGCATGTACATGTCTTTGCACTAAGGTTCACAATCCCGTCTCTTTCTCCGTCTTTTATCTAGAACTCATATCGATCGACATGATAGATTGACATGTTTCTTGCCGCTTGTATCCGTTTGCTAATTTTGTTTTTAGCCCACTTCATCAATTGTGTTTCCATAGTCAAAACTTCATTTCTCCTTTTGTAGAACCATCTCTATAATGATGTTATGAGAAGTGTGTGTGCATGACATAGGATTGCATTTAAATATTCTGCAATGTTGATTGTCATGATGTTATACCTTTTACTAGTAAAATGAGCTCGTGCTCATCTGTGACATCCAACCTTGTCCTCTAGATATTTGGCAGCTTCGAGGCTAATGTGCTTTAGCCTTAAAAATTGTTTGTTGAAATCACTAACACGATACGCCTTTGTAGCCACAAAGTATGCCATCATAAATTTGTCGACTTCATTTTTTTTCATTATCTTGAACTTTAAACGGATGTTCCCTACGACATGATATGCACAGACCTCATATGTTGCTTCAGGAAAGACAGATAGTATGGCTTTCTCAATGCTGGCATGTCTATCAGAAATGAAAACCAAGTCTTGTACTTCTCCAATTATGCCTAGTAATTTCTGCATAAACCTTGCCCAGAATCATCATTTTCATTATCCCTAATTCTAAAAACCAATAGAAAATTTTGATTATTCTTGTCTTTGCAAGCTGCAACAAACGAGGTTCCACGAAATTTTCCTTTAAGAAATGTCCCATCAATTGCTATAATCGATTTAATTGAAGACCGGAAGCCGTTAATATAGCTTTCAAGGTCCATGAAAAAATACATGAAATGGTTATCATCATCCTTCTGTATATGAGTAACAGTGTCATTGTTGCAACATTTAAGAACATGACAGTATAAGGGTAGTAAATTGTACGAAGCAGCTGGGTCACCAAAAAGCAACGTTAATGCTACTTTTATGGCACGCCAAGCTTTTGAGTATGATACTAACACACCATATTTGCCATGAATATCAGCTTGTATATTTTTAGGTGTGTATATTATGCTATAATCTGCAAATTTATCTTTGATCAATTCGCAGATAAGTTGGGAGCTTGCTTGACGATGTCCGTTTGATAGTTGATCAAATATACATGCATGTGTTTGTTCAATTCGTCGAACCTGTCAGTAAGTATTTTCATGCATCAATGCTACCTGAAAACGCCATTTACATCTGTCATGTTGACATTTGACTTTAAAACGATGTGTTGTTGACCTATGAATTCGAAACTAAAAGTTTTGTTTCATTGCAAGCAAACTCAAATCTCTGTGCAATTTATCTTTCAATTTATACAATTTTCTAACCATTATTTGACTATCATCAGTACTGGAGAAGGCATCATTTGAAAAAATAACAGGTGGAGGGATCGAAGGTATAAACTTTAGCAAATCAAAAGCCAATGGACCAGCATCTTTGCATGTGAAAGAGGATGTCCGTTTATTGGGAAGTGATTGAAAATTGGTGTTAAATGAAGGTGCAACGAAAGTGTTATTAGGGTTAATTTTTTATTATTTAACCTCATGAGTAGGATCTTCGTTATACCGAATCGGGGAGTATTGTGCATTGACAATCAAGATAGGGATTATATCATTGACATAGATACTACCGCTTGAAGAAGCAAACGGATTCCTAACATTAGACTGTAGTTGACAGACGAATGGTTACGTAACTTAAACATTGGGAGAACCTATTATTCCTACTCTTAAATCTCGACACTCAAATGTGATAAATAGCGGTATAAATCCTCCAAATATTGAAACTTGACTATTCACATCAACAAAAAAAGTCACATTTGTATCGTCCTTCACATCACAGGGTCCCGAACGCTAAACGGATGAGTGCACGCAATGTTTGTACACAATCCTTATTTTAATATTAAATTCATCTAGACTTTTCCGACATACAAAATATAATTCATTGACGAATTCTAAATAGTTTATATTCCTTCGTATTGTTATACCAAAACTATGCCCTCTATTGTAAGTTCCGTTTTCGTCTGCTGAATGTCCTATATTCCTTCGAATACAATCATCAAATGAACTCGTTCCATTTGTATAAAAATACTAATATATTAGACATTTATTTTGAAAAATATACTTAAACACACACATATATATTTAAGAAAAATGTCGAGGGATGTATGAAAATCGTCGAGATAAGAAAATAGTCGAAAGATTCGTTGAGGGAAGTATGAAAATCCCTCGACAAAATGCATACATCCCTTGACGAATTTTATACATCCCTCGACGAATTTCATATATCCCTCGATAAATTATGCACATTTCATACATCCTTTAAATTCATCGAGAAATGTGTGAACTCAACTGATAGATTCATCGACAAAATTCATATATCCCTTGACGAAATTCATACATCCCTCAATGAATTATGCAAATTTCATACATTCCTTAAATTCGTCAAGGCATGTGTGAACTCAACTAATAGATCCTTCGACGACATTCATACATCCCTCGATGAATTTGCAAAGTTTAATATATCATTTAAATTCGTCAAGGGATGTATAAATTCAACTTTGGACCTCTTAATGAAATTTATCGAGGGATGCATTGTTCATTCTCTTCCTCAATCCTGAATTCTCAAAAAGTATCAATAGCACACCATTGGCAAGTATAACATAGAATGTATGCATAAAAATATTGTACTAAAAACATTTCTAAACTTTTTACAAGTATAAATACAGGAAACAAACCATAAAAAAAAAATTTATTTGTTATGAAAATGTAGTTTTGTCGAATTTACTTCAAATAAATTTACTTCAACAAATACCAATCAATACCGTAATACCTCTGATATTTTTAAATTAATTATTAAAACTTTTGTATGATATTTTTAATTTGCTTTAACAGAAATAAATAAAATGAAACCAAATTTAAATTTTCACAAATTTTTACTTTAATGAGATATACAAATAAGAGTTATAAGCATTTTTGTCTAAAGTTGCTGAAATTAACCTCAAATAGAAGAGATTTGATAACATTATCATAAACGTAAACCGAGAATATTTTTAAACTATACGGGTTAAAAACCCTATTTCCTTTTGTCCTCAAAATAGTTAGTGACGCCTTCTTACATATTTTAACTTACTGGTTTAGATTTTTTGTATTAATGATTATATTATTTATGTCCTCAAAATAGTTAGTGACCCCTTCTTCCATGTTTTAACTTACTGGTTTAGATTTTTCATATTAATGATTATATTATTAAAAATTAATATTATAAAATATTTTTTAAATTTTAATTTAAAATATAATAAAAATATTGCAATCTCAACCAAAGCCTTAATACAGTCAACAGAATACCAGTTTCAATTTTTATAACCAGCTATCCCATCACTGATGGTTGACAAATATAAGATTACTTCATTTTAGTAGTCCTACAATTTTGTCCGATACATCAAACACACAAATTAAATAGAAACATAATTATCCGGTACATACCTTAAATTTTATCCTTGTTACGTTAATATGAAGTTTACTTCATTAGTTCTCGCAGCATCCAATTTAACACAAAAGTTTGTGAACGAAAAATGAAAGATGCTGTAAAATTTTCTAAGCCACCAAACGTTTCAGGAAATGAATGTTTCTTTTTGACATACATTACATATAAATAAAGCATTCTGTTTAGTTTTCCATAACTTATGCTATAAAAATTTGTTCCATCACACAGAAACCATGCAAATCCGTCTCATCTCAAATTTTCTCAGATTTTACAGGTCAATATTTCCACTCAATCTCAGGGAAAAACAAAGAACGAAATGAATGAATAAAAGGGTACAAAAAAAATTAAAAACTAGACTACACTAGCAATCTAACGTACAAAGATTGCTCAACTAAAAAATTAAGCGCAGAATCTACTCGTACAGAGTGGTCCTTGCGCATCAAAAAGGAGGATTCAATTTTTATTCTTTATGGAGCTAGACACATGACCAAAAATTATCTGTAATCTGCACCTACCGCTTCTACAATAGACTTGAAACCATCTCTTTCTAGGCACTCAGCCAGTTCAGCCTACAGAGAATCACAATTCAGGAAATAAATATCAGATAATAAATATAAGCAAAATATCACGGATAGTTAAGGAATGTTACCGCAACAGTATATAACTAAACCAGATGAATAAAAATTTTCACATGACTCCAGTGCTTGCAAATGATAGTGTCAAACACATTGTGATGTTTATCTTGAAAGGACCAATGGGGTCTACAGAAATATTTTACACTTTTTGTACTAATCAAATTGTAAAAATGTTATGATTCAATACTAAAGTGTTTGATCTTTTTTCAAATATTAACTTATCAATTATTCTTTTTTCAAATATTAACTTATCAATTATCAACACATGGCCCAACCACAGTACACTAGTCCAATACATAGTAGAACCTCTTAATCACTTTTATGGGTCAGTAAATGGTCCGGGAGGATTGGTAAAAACCTTTTTATGCATCTTCATGCAATAAACTGACACCAGTTGTATCAAGTTCTTCTAATTTCCTACCACACTCCATACTTTTAAAACTCAGCATAGCAGTACCTTTATTTGAGGAATAAGAGCAGGTCCCCCATAGGCAAAGGCTGTATAAAGCTGAACAAGAGTTGCTCCAGCTCGAATCTTTTTGTATGCATCCTCGCCACTGAATCAAAACAATACAAACCAAGTTTAGGGCATGCAAGATTTACATAGACCAGTTATTATATGCATAAACAACAAAAGCTTAATTGGAATCAAAGATAATGAGGTTTCTATTGATTTCACCTGCTAATACCACCACAACCAATTAAAGGAATCTTTCCCTGATAAAGATAAGTACACACTGTCAATCTCATAACCATGAAATAAGAAATAAGAACCAGAAAAACTGTCAAATTTCCCAAGTAACAAATGATTAATAATTGAAAAATCCCTTGGACACCATGGATATCCTTTATGCTTGAAAAGTATAAAACCATAAAGAAAAAAGTTCCACATGATTCCTGTATAAACTTGAAGCATCCATACACAGGTAGATAGAAGTAAAACTTTGGTAGTAGCTGTCTCACAATCTCAGGAAACTACTGATCAGGGAATTTTAGGGATTAAAGGCAGCATTGCTTTGTGGCTTTGAGAACTTAATAAACGTAGAGTCTTGGGAGGTAAAGGTGAGCCGGCTAATATGAATTTGTATCAATTCTTATTTGGGTGATTTCTCCACCTCTATAGTGTGTGATTGAAAGAAAACTTCAAGCCTTGGAAGCATCCAATATACATGTGAGATATTCTTAGATAAATCGTAATCAAGTGGGTACAAGGGAAATGCCAGGAAGATCTTTTGCATGAAGAGAATTATACTGACCAATTTATAGGACATTTAGTACCTTGTCTATGGAAGGTTGGTGTAGCTACTTTTTAATTTTTGCGGAAGATATTTTTTTATCCCGTCTTATCTTTGTTTTTTATATTTTGCAAAGGTTTCGATTTAATTCTTTGTATTCTTCTTTCATTGTTTACAAGAAGGATGCCTCATCTTTTATTGTATCTGTTTAAAATATATGAAATGTCCATGAAGAATTAAAAAATGCTCAACAGCTACAACGGCAAAGTACTGACAAATAACTGAATAACCAATTCTAGTTTTTATTTAATTCTTCTCTCTCTCTCTCTCTCTCTCTCTTTTCTTTTATGGCTATGTAAAAGCATTTCAAATCAACGGACAGCTACAAAAATCAATACGTGATGGCTAGAGTTGTCAGAATAACAGAATTAATATTTTATGATACTGTCCAAACATCCACCTTTTATTGCTTTTACCATGGAATAGTCTTTGTTATATTTTCAAATAAAAAGCATCTTTATGAATAATAAATTCAAGATATCATAAGAATAACCAGCATACCCTCGTCAAAAGATACATCTCCTTTAAGATATTGGTTGACAAATTGAAGAGAGGCTTCCCACTTAACCCACCAGTTTCCTTAGCCACAGGGTTTTTACTTACAGGATCTGGTCTTGAAATGGTTGTATTTGATATGATCTAAACAAAAATCAAAATGCATTTGTTAAAAAGAGAGTTGAAGAAGATAGTATAACTTTTGACATCAAGAGTCAATCAACCAAAAATGCATTAACAATAGCATATTGAACACATTATTTATTTTTTATAAGACATATTGAACATTATATAAACATCAACTTTCAACATGAATTAAAAGAGAAATAACTTTACAAGGATTATTTTCAAAAAATGGGTAATGTTTTATTCCTAATACAGCTAGAGAATCAAGGTATTCAAAGTAGTCCAAAATCCGAACAAAATAACAAAGAACCTACAGAAGATCATGAATAGACCTCAAATCCGAACAAAATAACAAAGACCCTAAAGAAGATCATGAATAGACCTCAAATCCGAACAAAATAATAAAGACCCTAAAGAAGATCATGAATAGACCTCATTTACATTCTAAACATCCATTAAATTGTTAAATTTCATGAAGAAACATTTGTATCGAGAGAGCACAACTTAAGTATAATTTCACCAGCATGTTACTTCTAGACCATGATTTCTGACATTATTGAAACTATAAAAAACAGAAGTAACCTATGATAACCCTTCATGAAGAAAATAGAAGTAAATTCATTTTAGGTGGACTAACAAGATGCATTGATGTTGAAAATCATTTTTTGATAGTTATGGATATTATACAATCCAAATTGATAGGGTAAAAATGAACAGGAGTTCAAGAGGAGTTGTCATAGAAGAGAAACAACATCCTGAAAAGTACCTATTAATAGTGCAGTAAATTGAGTATCTGTGAACAATAACTAGGTTCATTTTTAGTTTTTTCCCGCTACTGCTAATAACCAGTTAACTAGAATAAGAAGTTTAATATAAAAAAAGATCAAATTAAAGCTAAGCCATACAAATCATTAAAAAATGATGAAAGAAAATTATAAAAGATTAAAAAATATTCTCACTAGGCTTCCTAGGATTCTCACTTGGAAGAAAGAACTTTAATGGAACCTCACCATTAAAATAAGAAAATGAAGTTTTCCAACTCTAACATCCCTGAAGTGTTTGTAGAAGGCTTGCATACAGACAACTAGACCTAAATCCTCACAAATAATGAAAAGAAACCAACTTCAATAAGGCTTCTTATCAACTAAATAGGTCCCAAAAGTATATATAAACAAGAGCCACAGCTGGTACCTATTATCCACATACAACATAATCCAACATGAAATTACACAAATAAACCCCCTCCAAATTAACAAGTAACAGAAATACCCTTGATTGAGAATCGAATGGATCCAAAAACTTTTAGGATTGCTTGTTGTGTAATTCATGTTTCAAATATAGTTATACTTAAATCAGCTTTGTATATGGAACTAATATCTCATTAGAGTTCACCGCAACTAATGTAAACTGCAGCTCAGTAAATTCTACTGGAGCAAACTTTAATGCTAATATCTTAATTGTGATCTAACACCCAAAGATCACCATCTGTATCTGAAGTTCGATTCGCTCTTCTTAGCATGAAAAATAAGCCAAACAAGATGAATGAAAGCAAAATATCACATTCTATTTTTTTAGGGTGCATGCCTTGAGATTTGCACCCCTTAATTGGCACATATCTTGAACACTGCTGGCACAAAGAACAGTAATAAGGCATGTCTTGTACAATCAAGTATGATTAAATGACAACAATAAACAGCTAGAAAATATATCTGCCTCTGAAACCATAACACATAAAATAACAACATATAATTGAAAACATTGAGAATATCAAAAATAAAAATAAAAAAGCATTAATATTTCAAGGAAAGTAGCAAAAACACTTAAAATGTTGATGGAAAGAAAGTTTACCAATCCATCCAAACGGAGTGCAAGAGCAACCTATAGAGATAGAGAAAAACCATAAGAATGCTAGGAGGAGTGGAGAAAAGATATTTAATAAGAGCATTTGCGAATTGTACACACTGCAGCAATGTCTTCAAGGTCTTCCTTAGACAAGTCTGGAGCAATTTTCACAAGCAATGGCGGTGGACCCTCCTCACCCCATTGCATTTCATCACGAGCAGCTTGAACCTTGATTAAAATAGAAAGTACAAGAAACTCAATTTCACATCAGGCAATGAGGTAAACCAGATAATAGAACAGTCAATTCATGTCTAAAGTTTAAAACCTTCTTCACAAGGTCCTTTAATTGTTTCCTTCCCTGAAGCATACGCAATCCTGGCGTATTGGGCGATGAAACATTAATAACCTACAAATAACAAAAATAAGATAAATACATAAACAAAAAAAGTGCCACATAGTTAGTTCTATAAGAATTTAACTCCTCATATCAAGATCCTGAACCGAAGCAGATAATGGAAAAACATTTTCAAATGTGGAACCCAACGAATGAAAGAAAGATAAATAAGAAAGAACGCAAGCAGTTCCCATCATTTTACTTTTGGCACCAATAGCCACAAAGCTGCAGCTTGGGAAAATTATTTTCTATCATTGACGAAACTCTGCTAATTCTCACGTCAGCATTCAATTAAGAAATTTTACTTAACTAAGAGGATAGATACGTTATATGACATACAGTGCATTTACGAATCAGTGAATTCAAAACATATTCAAGTTATCCTACAAGAATCTGGTAATCAACTTCTATTTTCAGCAATTCAGGCTTACAAAAACAAAAAATTTGCATCACAACATATTATAACTCTGAGAATCGAGAGCCTTTGTAACAACAGTCCACTATCTTTAACAAGTTGCAAGCTGAGATAATATATAAAATATCTAACCAAGCCTATAATCAATTTCAAATCAGAAAATCACAGCAATAGCATATACAAGAGGAACGAGAAACTCCACCAAAGCAGAAAAGTATGTTTACCAAGTAATCAGCATACTGGGATAAAGTATGAACCCCTTGTACATAATCTGCAGCAGCATCTTCACTCGTCTTATTCTTTCCAAGATTGACTCCAAGAATGCCAGGACCAGCTTTACCCCCATATTTGACATCATCATTGGGGGAAGATGAACTTCCTGAAGTTTCATCCAACTTCCTCTTACCATGCTGGGCACCCAAACGCTTTGCAACAGCAACTATGCCTTCACTATTAAAGCCACATCGATTGATGATAGCACTGGCCATAAAAAATGAAGTGATCACATAAATTCAAGAGAAAATAAAATAAAGAGGAAAGGGATAAAAAAAATAATTCCAAATGATCTTGTATTATGAAGTAGGTTCCTTATAGTTTTGGCATTAAAGCTAAATTGTGTTGAGTTCAAGTCCTTGCAAACAGCGACTAAAACACTTCATTGACCAAGAACCTTCATTAAATTTCTGCTTGTCCATATTACTTCTCTCTCAACCAGACAACATTAGCACACTGTAATTCACACCACATAACAAGCTACCTCTAGTTCAGAAAGAGAATAAGTAAGATTCAATATGCCTACTCACCCTTCCCCACGCAATCTGAAGATACGTGGTTTTGGATTACCCTCTTGTGGAACAGGGGTTACAGAGCCAACCTCTACAAAACCAAAGCCTAACCCAAGCAAGCCTTCAACAGCTTCAGCATTTTTATCGAAACCCGCAGCAAGACCTAAAGGGTTGGAGAACTGCCTTCCCCAAACTTCCAGCCCTAAAATCGATGAATCAGGCCTCTTCTCCCTTGGAACCCACCCACGAGAAGCTGCTGAGACAGCTAGTTTGTGAGCAAACTCGGCATCTAGAAGAGCAAAAAATGGATTGACAAGTTTTGTTGCAGAGAATAGCCAACCACTGTCAAAATCATGCAGAATAAGTTTATCACTGAAGATCAAAAACTGAAGTCAACATAGTTAAATTAAACTAGGATCAAGTAAGGATGGATTTGATTTACATTATTTTGTGTAAGATACAAAGGCAATAAAATGACATGGCAAGATAGAAATTTCAAGTTCTAACATCAAGCATAATAACAAGTATACAACAGCATAACAAGATTAACATTGGTGTGAATGTAAGAAAGAGCATAGTAGGCAGCATATGACAACCACCTATCATAATAGCGTAAATTATGATTTTATTTTGAGTTCCCATATGACCTTCGATGTACATGCGAAACATGATTTATAAGATTGAATCACCATTAGTCTAGAGTTTTATCAGTTTTTGGCTGGATTATAAGTTGAGTAAAGGTAATTTCAAATATACAGAATCACAGTAATTTAGACAAGATTAAGTCATTAGGTCTTTATGCTCATTAGTTTATTTCAGTTAAGTTCACTAATTAAGATAGTTTATTCTCTTGATTTTAGGATTCTAGTTCTTATCCTAGTTTATTAAGGAAATATTGAGTTATTTGGTTTATTGTTTGAAGGCACTGATACCTAGGCTTTTTCTCTTTTTCTCTTCTGTTATTGTGCACTATTTTCTTCATTAATCTTTGTTTCCTTACCATCAAAGCTCATGTAAATACACAGTATGGTCCATGAATACTGCTCACAGTTATTGTTCATACCAGTATTTACAGCAACTAATTACTTCACAATTCTCTGAATTTTTTTGAATCTAATCATATCTTAAAACCCTAATTCTTCAAGCCATCCTACAAGAGAACCACTCACTGTGCTCAAGAAAGTTCAGAAGTCCACCATATTTTGGGTTCTTGTCATCCACTTAAAGGTTTGCATAACATAAAAAAATTATATAATTAGAAAGGAAAAAGAGAGCCATGGAGAGAGAGACAAAGAGAAGCCCTGCCCAAAATGAACATACAGAATAAACAGCTTACACAAGAGTTAACTATTCATGCTAGCATCTAGTTAGTACCACCATAGTAACTTATCAACAACAGTTAACTAATAGGTTAGTTATACACTGAAGTGGTCATCTAAGTTAAAAATTAAAAATTAAAAGCATTAGAGTAGTTTCCCAATACAAATTACTATAAATCCAATAGAAATAAAATTACAAGATAACCCAAGCTTCCCTATTTCTTTAGTATTGATACCTATAAAACAAGGAATTTCCAACAACTTTTCCATTGGCTGTAAAATGTTCAGGACCAATCACAATAAAAACCAAATCAGATCACTGTACTCCTCTATGGTCAAACCCCTCCTTGTCAATCCTTCTTCATGGCACATCAAGTGAAGGGAGTATGACCAGAACCATCATATCATTAACCAAAACATTTTCAGGAAAACTATGAAAGAAAAGGCATATCAAATTTATAATTTAGAACAAAAAAGAAAAGCAAGAGAGACCATGAGAAAGAAACTTTTCATAAAATAAAATGCTGCTAGTTAGGAATCCAACAAAATCATTAATTAGTTAACCGAGGATACCATATGCAGCCACAAACCTACGTTTCTTCACACCATAAAATTTGTCAACTCATTTGAAGCCTAGCATATTTAGCGTTCACAAACTTATATGGGAGAACACAAGAACAAGTGGATGGTATAATCAGAACTTGTATAATTAAGTTAATAGTGTTTGCTTTTGAGAAATGAAATCAAGTTTCATTATATGACATAAGTTTCTTTCAAGATAGTACTAGAGGAAACTGACTACATTGAATGATATATATATATATATATACACACACACACACACATACATACTTATCACTTTTAGTTTTTAATGATGCCTATATGTTTCTCTCATTAACAATTTTCTTCAAATACCCATAAAATCTTCCAGTCTGGACATGACATATCAAAGGTATAAAGAATGATATTTCAACAACCATGCAACAAGCATTAGAGTTTACATAAGAAAATTAATCATGTTTTTCTTAAGCATTTGGTTAAATTTCAGCAAAATCTTGGTGTATTAGCAGGAATAGGTTATTAAAATACAGGCATTAGTGGCATAATGTTAAAAAAATAAAAAAAACAGTTGCAAACAAATCATTAGCTCCCAAAGAAGTACCAGAAAGTAGCTTCATCCACAGTACTCACATAAGCTCCACCAGCTATAACTAGTCCTATGGTGGCTCCTGTCAATAATCTCCCCTACGATCCAAAACAAGAATAGACTCTACTTCAGAATTAGGCAATTAATCTTAAAATTAAGAATAGTGGTACATTAGGAGTCCAATGAAAAACTAATTCATACGACAAATATGACAAATGTGACAAAACAAAAAGCCGACAAGTAACAAACAGAAGTCACAACTAAATTTCAATTCATGAGTAAAAAGATGGCATATAAAGAAGACCATTCCTATATGAAATAGTATATGCTCAACTACAACATTTGCAAACACACCCGACAGACCACAGCTTGAGCAGCTAATATGACTAGAAAACGGATTACTGAAAAAAGGCTCACGATTGACTCTTTCCAAATAATTTAAATTAAAACTGGAATTTTAAGCCACATACAGAAAGAAAAAGAAAAAAGAAAAAAGAAAAAAGAAAAAAGCATTGCAATTTGTTTATAGCCTCATGCCAGCAAAGTTAATTGAATGCCTCTAATCCATATATATACATTGCTAGGGTTAGGCTTACTTTCTCTTTGCTGCTGTGGTTTTTCAATTTTCTGCTCAAGCAATGGCACAGCAATCATTATTATTAATCCGATACTTATATCAAAAATTTATATATAAATAAATAAAAAGGTTTTCAGAAACAGATACAGAATATATACAGAACAAAAGAGAATAATATATATATATAACGAACACATGCAAATTCAATGTGTTCAATTGCAGAAAACTAAAAGAAATAGATACAGTCGATAATATAAGTATGTATGTATGTATGTATGTATGTATGTATGCAAGCTTTGCTTACATTAAAAAAGTTAAAAAGAAAAAATAATATGAAGATGTTGAAAAAGCTATTTTTATTTTTATTAGTCTTCTCTTCCATGCTTTTAACAAAACAAGCAGACGGATATCCATGGATTCATAGACATATAAACGCCATACAAATACAATTACAAAAAATAAAAAAATAAAAAATTAAAGAAAGAGAGAGTACTTTTTTGGAAAAGTGAGGGATCTTAGGAGGAGGAGGAGGAGGTGAAGAAGAACAATGCCTTGCGCGTCCAAGAGTAGTTGAAATTACTCTTTGATAAGAAATATCTCTCAAAAATTTCCTAGCTGCCATAAAATTAAATCAATTAAACAAAATGCAGAGAGACGAAGAAATAGTATTTGTGTTGTA
Source organism: Cedrela odorata (assembly GCA_035584115.1). Classification (NCBI taxonomy): domain Eukaryota; kingdom Viridiplantae; phylum Streptophyta; class Magnoliopsida; order Sapindales; family Meliaceae; genus Cedrela; species Cedrela odorata. The sequence continues at coordinate 13,758,567 of JAXCLQ010000009.1, read as the reverse complement.
TGGTTTTGCTTTGTATTTCAAGTTTAGAAGGAGAGGTTTTAAGCAGACGGCCAAACAGGCAGGTGGTGTTTTTACGGGGGTTGGCTCGGGGTTTGTAAATTTACGTCTTAGAATTACTATTAGGTCAAATTGGGATTATTGGTAGGAGAGTCAAAAGTTGTTTCAGATGATTGGTAAAAAAAATTCAAATTTTGTTTTGACAAAATCAACTCAACAACTTTTTTTTTTTTTTTTTATAAATTAGTGAATGAATTACATTTCAAAATTTTATTTTTAAAATTATTTTGATCCTTAAATATATTTTTAAATATATCACATTACAAACATATATAAATTATTTTAAGATTAAAAATAAAATCAAAATTATAAAGTTATAAAATTAATATATATATATATATAATGATTGCAAAATAAAAATTATTTATAAAAGACAAGTAAAAATAATTTATATTCAAATTTATATAAAATTTAGTCATTAGCGTATAGGGGTGGCAAAAACTAATTTGACGCGAACCTGACGAGAAAATTTAAATTTAGATTATTTTAAAATCTACAATAATCTTAAAATTGATCTTTAATTAATGTAATTACGAGATCAATAAATTCTCTAATTTATTTTTTAAAAAAAAAATTCTTTTAATTATTTGACCTAAAAATATGTTTAAGGTAATTTCATTTTAATCTTTTAAATTTTAGTAAATATATATATTTTAGTCAGGGTATTTCACATTTTAAAAGCAACATAACTATGAAAACAATAAAACAACAATATATAAAAGCAACAAAACTGTATACTGCACATATTAGAGTTGTGTTGATAACTTAAAGCAATATAGAAAAACAGCATAACACTATAAAAATAATATAATGTGAAAATATTTAATTAAAATCATAAGAAAATTAAACACTTTACGTGCAAGAATGGTCCGATAACATGTTCTAAATAAATTAGAAATGAATGAGAAATATTTAATTATGATAACAAAACCTTATAAGTTTTATAAATGGTTTGTCTTGCTTTCGTTGTGTGTACAAATTCTATAGGGCTTGCATATTTATACTAAAAATTTAGGAGCAAATTCTTGCAGTTGTCCACCGTGGGATTACAAAGAAAAACAAAAGCAGTGGAAACCACCAATGATGAAATAGTGCTAATTACCAATTTTAACAAATTTATGTAATTTTTTTTCTGATTTAAGTCTTAACTTTATGTATCGTTAATTTGCATAACGGCGAGTAATGACACATAACGATAAGAAAAAAAAATTAATAAAGTTATATAAACTATGTTCTCATTTATTGTTTCAATAAAAGCACTAAATTAGATACAAATTCTCGTACTAATTCTTGTTATAAAAAATGACAAGTCATTATTTTATGACATTTTATTATTTGATTTATTTATTTTTAAGTATTTAAAAAAAAAAAAAAAAAGAAATTCCAACACTTTATATGCCAAATTAAGCTATCATAATCAAATATATATATATATATATATATTTTTAAAAAAATAATTTTATACGTAAAATTATTAGTTGAAGTAAAAGACAATTGCTCTCTCACCTGTCAATTAGATTTTTTACCTATTTAGTTCAAAAATATCTTCCATTTACGTTTATAACCCAACTTTCAAATGTATTTTATTTGATGTCAATTGTAAGAATTTTGGATAAAAATGCTCATGTCTCTTATTTGTACGTCTCATTAATACAAATGAGTGAAAATTTAGTTTCATTTTATTTTAAAGAGTTAAATCAAACTAAAATGATCATAATTAGAGGCATTATCTAACTCCATACATTCATGATATTAATCGATATTTGTTTAAGTGAGTTCATTCAAAGTAAATTCGGCGAAATTATATTTTAATAATAAATAACTTTTTTTTACCCAAGTATGATAAATATGATTTATGTTGTATATTATTTTATTTTGACTTAGATTTAATTATGTATGTAAAAAAATTAAAATGTGTTTAGCTTAATTTTTATGCATACATTCTACGTGATACTTGTTATATAGTGTGATATTGATGATTTTTGAGAATTATTGATCGAAGAAGAAAGTGAACAATATATATCTTGATGATATTTGTCGAGGGAGGAGTGCAAATCATTGAGGAAGCATTGTCCTTCACAAATCAAATTTCATAGCTCTTACGATAATTTTTATACATCCTTCGATAATTTTTAAACATCCTTCGATGATTACTGCACCTTCGGCGACAATTTGAAAATGTTCCTTGATGATTATCGAACTTCTCTTGACAATTTTCGTATTTCTCTCGACAATATCAATACCTTCCGCGATATTTTTTAAACAACTCTCGATGATTTTCATACTTCCCTCAATGATCGTCATATTTACCTTGACAATTGTCATACTTCCCTTGACGATTGCATACATCCCTCAATGATTTTCATACTTCCCTCGATGATTTATGTTAAGGATTGTTAAAATGAAGGTTATGTGTAGACATTGTATGCCCTCATCCATTTGGCATTCGGGACCGAGTAATGTGACTAACGATACAAATATAATTTTTTTTGTTGATGTGAATAGTCAAGTTATAACATTTAGAGGATTTATGCCGCTATTTATCACATTTGCGTATTGAGATGCAGAAGTAGAAATAGTAGGGTAAAATGTTCAAGCTACCTAGCCAGTCATCTGACCATTTCAGACTAATTTTAGGAATCTGTTTACTTCTTTAATCAGTAGTAACCAAGTCAATGCTTCAATTCCTGCCATGGTTGTTAATGCACCATACTCTTTGATTCGGCATAATGAAGATCCTACTCATGAGTATTTTGAATAGGATAACGTGCAAGAAACTAACCCTAATGACACATATATTGCACCTAAGATCAATACCGATGTTCAATCACCTCTTAATGTGCGCGTATCCTCTTTCACATGCGAAGATGCTGGTCTATTAGATTACGATCCATTACAGTTTATACCTTCAATCCTTTAGCCTATTAATTTGTCAATTGATGCATTCTCTAGTATAAATGATGATGAAATAATAGTTGGAAAATTGTATGAAACTAAAGAGAAGTTACACAAAAATTTCAGTTTTCTTATAATGAAATAAAATTTTCAATTCTGAATTCATAAGTCAACATCACATCGTTTTGATGCAAAATATCAAGATGACAGATGAAAATAAAGTGTTCGAGCAGTATTGATTCATGAAAATACTTACTTCTAAGTAAGAATGATTGACTAAACACATACATATATGTCTGACCAACTATCGGACGGACATCGTCAAGCAAGCTCTCAACTTATCGATAAACTAATCAAAGATAAATTTACAGATTGTAACATAATATACACTGTGTATTAGTATCAAATGCAAAAGTTTGGAGTGCCAAATAAACAACACTAACGTTGCTTTCTGGTGACCCAACTACTTTCTACAACTTATTACCCCTATAATGTCATGTTCTTAAAAGTTGCAATAACGACACTGTCACGCATATACAGAAGAATAATGGTTGATATGGGAAAAAGAATAAACATATATTAATGTGTAAACACGTCCTTTAATGCGCATTTAATTTTGGCGGCTTAACGATAAGTCTTTTGAAATTTTCAAAGTAGATGTGGCCAGTCATGTACTTGAGCTAAAATATCGATCCGAATATAGAACCTATTGATACGACTAGAATTGAATTTCAATATCGATACATTTAAGAGTTGTGTCAATATTGACTATAATACATATGAGTATCGATACAATTTCAGAGCTGTATTGATCCGTTATGAAGATATAAATACTTTGTGATAAATGTATCAATCCGAATTCTTCCAGAAATGATTTTCTACCAACTTTACACACACAAACAGGTTCAATTAAGATTTAATCAATTTTCGTCATTCCTAGTTCATTTCTAATTGTACAGAAACGATTCTTATCAAATGGCTTAGTAAATATGTCAGCTAATTGAAGATTTGTGTTTATATATTCCAGACAAACATCCCTTTTACTAACATAGTCTCTAATAAAATGGTGACGAATTTTTATGTGTTTAGTTCTAGAATGATGAATAGGATTCTTGGTTAAGTTTATGGCATTTGAGTTATCACAAAAAATCAAAATTTTACTTAGATCTAATCCATAATCCTGCAATTGATATTTAATCCATAGAAATTGTACACAATAACTATCAACGAATATGTATTCGGCTTTAGTAGTGGAAAGTGCGACCGTGCTTTGTTTTTTACTAAACCAAGATACTATACATTTCCAAAGAAGTAACAAGTACTACTTATACTTTCTCTGTTCACTTTGCATCCTCTATAATCGGCATTCGAATAGCCTTTCAAGCTAAACTTACCATCCTTTATATAAAATAATCCTAAATTAGGTGTGGCTCTTAAATACTTAAAAATTTGTTTTACTGCTACATGCTGTAACTCTTTGGGATTGGATTGAAATCTAGCACATACACATACTCAGAGAAAATGTTAGGTCTAGAGACGATCAAATAAAGTAATAATCCTATCATTCCTCTATATAACTTTTGATCTACATTCTTTCCTATTTCATTCTTATCTAATGAAGTAGAAGTGCTCATAGGAGTTTGAATGAATTTGTCCTCTATCATGTCAAATTTTCTTAGCAATACTTTGATATATTTTGATTGAGATATATAAATTGTATCATTTGTTTGTGTAATTTAAACTCTTAATAAAAATTTTATTTTTCTATCATACTCATTTCAAATTCACCTTTCATAAGATTTGAAAATTCAATATATAAGAATATTTGTACTTTCAAAAATGATATCATCAACATATATTTATATTAATAAAATATCATTATCTTTAATTTTAATCAAAAGTATAGTATCAACACCCCCCTTTCAAAGTTATGTTTTAACAAAAATTCACTAAGTCTTTCGTACCAAACTCTAGGTGCTTGTTTTAAATCATAAAGTATTTTAATGAGTTTATAGACATGATTTAAAACTTTATAGTTCTCAAAAGTAGGAAGTCACTTTATAGTTTGAAGTTTTTATAACATGTAAATGCTAAGAGCACTATAATAGTTTCTAATCTTGTTACGGGAGCATATGTTTTATCACTATCTATTCATTCTTTTTTATTATATCTTTGTGCCACTAGTTTAGTCTTATTTCGAAAAATATTTTCATTTTCATCAAGTTTGTTTCTAAATACCCATTTGGTACCTATAGTTGGATAATCATTGGATCTAGATACTAAGGTCCAAACTTCATTTCTTTAGAAATTGATTTAATTCTTTTTTCATAACCATTAACCAATTTTCATCATTTAGGGCTTCTTCAACTTGTTTTAGATCGATTTGAGAGACAAATGCTAGGTTTTGAACTTCATTTACATTTTTATTTATTTCTCATGTTCTTCTTCTTGTTTTAATGTCTTGTGAATGATTTCCTATTATTAATTCTTTTGGATGGCTAAAAGTATATTTCCATGCTTTGGGGAGTTATTTAATGATTTGCTCTTCTTCTACAATTTCATTTTCTTTCTCTAAAGATGTATCATTTAAGTTCAAGTTCTCTAAGTTTTTAATTACTTCCAATTCCTTCTCTTTTTCTTTAGTAATCAGTTTTGTCAAATCGGGATCATATTCATCAAAGGTTATATGCACACTTTTTTCCACGACTTAAGTTATACTATTAAAAACTCTATAGGCTTTGCTTTTGGTGGAATAGTCTATAAATATTTCTAAATTGGATTTTGGCTCAAATTTCCATAGGTTGTCATTGGTATAAAGAATGTAACAATTACATATAAATACTCTAAAATATTTAATCTTAAACTTTCTTTGAAAGTTTAGTTCATATGGAGTTATATTCAATATTTTTCTAATTAGAACCCTATTTGTTATGTAATATATGGTGTTAATAGCCTCAGCCCAAAAGTATTTGGGTAGGTTATATTCACTTAGTATTGTTCTATCCATTTCTTATATGGTTTTATTCTTTCTTTCGGCAACTCCATTTTGTTGTGGGGTTCTAGGTGCAAGGAAGTTATGAGAGTATCTATTCTCATTGCAAAGGATTTTAAAGTCTTTGTTTACAAACTCCCTGCCTTGATCACTTCTGATCTTTACGATTTTATAACTTATTTCATTTTCAACATTTCTTAAGAATTTATCAAATGCTTCAAATGTATTGTTTTTGCTATCCAAGAAGAATACCCATGTAAATCTTGAATAATCATCTACGATTATATATGTATAAAGTTTTCCTTCTAAGGATACAACTCTATTTGGTCCAAAAAAAACTCATATGAAAGAGTTATAGATGTCTCAGTAGAAATTAAGTTTTTATATTTAAATGATGTCTTAACTTATTTTTCTAATTGACAAGGACAACATAATTTGTCTTTTGTGAATTTTAGATTGGGGAGATCTCCCAACAAGTCTTGTATAACAAATTTTCTCAAAAGATCTATACTACAATGTTCTAATCTTCTGTGCCACAACTAAGAATCATCACAAAGAGCTTACAAACAAATGTCATTCATTTCATTCAATTTTTCTAGTTCTATGATATACACATCATTGTTCCTAAGTGCATAGAATAATTTATTTTTCATATTTATCTAATACTTCACATCCATTTTTAAGAAATACAACTTTATATCCATAATCACACAATTGACTAATGTTAAGCAAGTTATACTTAAGACTTTTAACATACAAAATATCTTTAATTGAAATTGAGTTGATGTCAATGGTATCAATACCTTCCACTTTGCCTCGGCTATTGTCTTTAAAGATTACATCTTTTCGTTTTTCCCTTTTTAGATAGAGAAATAGCTTCTTGTTTGTCGTCATGTGTCTTAAGCAATCACTATCGAAGAACCACTTTTTTTTGTACTTTTTGCTCTTCACATGCGATAACTATAAAATAGACAAATTTATTTTGGTATTTGAGTGACTTTGGGTCCATAGGTATTAGTTCTACCCTTAAAAGTCTTTGCCATTTCAGCATGCATGATTTCCTTAAGTTTTGTTCCCTTTGGTACCCACATCATCTTAGGTCCATTATACTTATTCTTCTTATGTAGACGTGCGTTGCTATAATGGTCTTTCCTATTGCAATAATGACAAGTAATTGATAATGTTACTTGCTGTTTAGATTTTACGAAATAGTTTGCAAAGGTCTTTTATTTGGTTATTTATTTATAGCCAAGTACAGCTTTATCAAATACTAGCATTTAACTACCTAAAAGTTTATCTAAAGTTTCATTTCCTTGTGTAAATTTTGCTAACAGATTTTTAAGGGAAATGATTTCATCTTTCAAGTTCTTGTTTTCATTTTTCAATGTGTTACATTCCTTAATTATGTTAGAATCCTTTTTATGGTCAAGTTCACTAACTTTTAATTTAAATTACTCATTTTCTTTTAGCTTTAAGAAATTCATTTTCTTTAATTCTTCATACCTAACATATAACTTCTGAAAATCATCTCTAAGTTCTTCATATAAGACACATAAGTCATCTTTTAGTAGATCATCATTATCACTACTTGTGCATGTGTCATAGTAAGAAGAATTTTAGTCAAAGAAAATTATCTCATCCTCTTACTTTCCCATGAGGCAAAAGTAGGCTATCTCATTTTTCGATGATGAGGTGTTATCTTCACTTTATGAGTCATCCTATGTCACTTTCATTGCCTTCTTTTTCTTTTTATCCTTCTTATCCTTCCTTAGTGGACATTCAGGTTTTATGTGCCTCGGTTTCTTACACTCATAGCAAATGATTTCTCGTTCTTTCTCTTTTTCGTTCTCTCTTTCATTGTTTCTTTTGAATTTATATTTTATTAAATGATCTCTTCTTTTCTAATTTCTTCCCTTGTTGAAGTACTTTTTGAATTTCTTGGCCATAAGAAGAAATTCATCGTTCTCGAATTCTTCTTCACTTTCATCATCTTCTTCTTTCTTTTTAGTAATCTTTAGGGTGACTTTTTTCTTCCCCTTTTCTTTGTCTTCATTATCATTCTATCTGCCTTCCAACTCATATGTCATGAGTGATCTGAGAAGCTTCTCAAGTGACAATGTCTTTAAATTTTTTACTTCTCTAATTACAGTCATTTTGGTTTCCTAGTTTCTAGGGAGACTTCTCAAGATTTTAGTGACTATATCTGCGTTAGAATAAGATCTACCAAGAGCTTTAAGCTCGTTAGTAATGTCAGCAAACTGAGTTAACATATCTTTAATGCTTTCATGTGATTTCATTTTAAATAATTTATAGTCATAAACTAATATGCTTATTTTTTAGTCTTTGACTCTACTAATGCCTTCATGTGTGACCTTAAACATATCCCAAATTGATTTAGTGATTTCACATCCTGAAATTCAATTAAATTCAGCTTTATCTAAGGTACAGTAGAGTATGTTTATGGCTTTACCATTTAGAGTGAATCTTTTTCTTTTCTTAGGCGTACATTCTCTCTTTGGTTTTAATTTTCTCTCTCTAGTCAGTACATCCCCTGTTGTGGGTGAAAAATACCCATATTATATAATATTTAAAATTTCAAAATCTAGAGTTGTCAAGAAGATTTGCATCCTCTATTTCCAATAGGCATAGTCAGTTTCATTGAAGAATGAAGGCTTGTTTGTAAATTGTTCCTTAACTACTTGTGCAATGTTGCTGCTAGATTTCATTTTTGATCTACTTCTCAAGGTTGTTAATCCTATTTCACTGAGTTAAGCTCTGACACCAGTTGTTGGCCCACTTGGCAACATTCAAGAGGGGGTGAATTAAATAAATGTAATGCAATACAACAAATAAAACAGTAGTATAAAGAGAGAATGACAAACACGGTTTATAGTGGTTCGGCAAAGCTTGGCCTACGTCTACTCTCTCGAATACGGATTATCACCATTGAGGTTTTATAGGTTAAGTGAAACCTACTATAACTCCTTCTAAAGTGAAAGACAACTGTATACTTGCTTTTACACGGGTAAAGAGTAACCCACAACAATCTTTTTTACTTCGGGTGAAAATTTACCCAATATAAATTCAGAAATATAATTCTATTTTTAAACTCTCATACTATAGTAGATATATCAATATGCTCTCACAAAGAAAGATTTTCACACAATAAGAAAATAAAAATTCACAGTAGTGAAAGAAAGTAGCAGTGTTCACGTAGAGAATGTTCTTAAGAATATCTTTTGATTTAATCATAATAATGCACTGTAGTTCCCCTTTTCTGTTTATTTTCTATTTGTATTCATTCTTTTTTTGAAAACCCTTGTGTTCAACAGTTTGATTTGATGCATTTAATGTCTGCTATAAATACTGTAGATGTTACCGTTGAACTTTAAATTGAAAGAAGTATTTATCCCTTTTTAAATATATTGATCTGTTTATGCGAAAATTTGAATCTAGGTTCTTAGTATCGATCCGTTTACTTTTACGTATCAATCTAGTTCATTTCGTAATTAATTTTCAACTCTCTTGAATCTCAATGTATCGATCTTACATTTTGTGGTATCGATCTAGTCTGCTCTGTAATTATTTTGTAATTCTCTGGACAAAACTTGTATCGATCTCTTCTAACTCAGGTATCGATCTAGTCTACTTCGTAATTATTTTGCAATTCTCTAGACAAGACTTGTATCGATATTTTCTGGCTCAGGTATTGATCTGGTTTGCTCCGTAATTATTTTGCATCTCTCTAGACAATACTTATATCTATATTTTCTGGCTTAGGTATCAATCTGATCTGCTCCATAATTTTTTTACAACTCTCTAGACAAGACTTGTATCGATTTCTTTTGACTCACGTATCGATCTACTTATCACGTGTCGATCTCCTTTCCTTAGGTATCGATATATTTATCTTAAGGATTTCAATTGAAACTTCTATCTTAACATATATCTATCTCTTCACTTCTTGGTATCGATCCGTTCAATACACATATCAATTTATTGTTTCAATGTATCGATTTTGTTTAATTTTAAAAGAGCTTTTTATGGAAATTTGTTAATAATTTTTTATTAATATAATTATGTACATATCATCTAATTCTCAATAGGTTTGATTTAATTTTATTATCATATATTTGCTTGATATTTACAATACAATTAGTCATTATCGAAAATATACAAATCATATTATGGTGTTATTAATTTTATATTAAATTGTTAACATGATTCCATCACCATTGTCAATCTTCTTTATCAATTTCAAATTTTTTTCAATCACTTAATACAAATATTTACAACTAAAATTAATAATTTTGATTACTGTTTATTCTAAATTGATTTCTAAAATTAGGATATGCATTACCCATGCCTTAAACCAAAATAATAGTAAATTTATTTTCATTTTTAAAATTCGAAAATACCGAGTGTACCGGTTGAGGTTGTGCTAAAGTTGTTGGTTTCCATTGCCTTCGTTAACTTTGTTTAGTGCGAAAACATGTATTTTAGTGCGAAAACATGAATAACCAGTTTGTAAAAGTGTATGTTTAAAGGGAAAACAAAATATATGAATATTTTTATCCTAAATCCTTTTAATTGATGTCAAATATAATATATTTGAAAATTAAGCCATAAAGATAAATAAAAATATTTTTGAAATATATATGTCAGAAGAAAGCCCCTGTGAATTAGGGCAATATAAAAGAAAAGAAAAGAAAGATAAAACAATTTGACTCTACGGAACAGCGAAATGGGTTCTGTTGGTTGTTATCCTTTGGGTTCAAGTTCTCATCTTCTGCTCACTTGCTTAAGGAGTTCACCCAATCCCAGGCTTTGTCATTCGGTTCGCTTTTTCTTTGTATTTGATAAACCTAGCTTAAACCCTTTCTTCGCTTACGCAGACTGTAATAAAATGACGCATTTCCTTCTTTCTCTCTTCTTTCAGAGAAGACAGCTTCGTGGGTCACAAAGAGCTTCCAACGTTATTGCTTACTATGGTTTAAAGACACCACCTTATAAACTTGTAAGTGAAATTGGTTGGATAAGGTTCTTGATTCTTTGTGCAAATTCACTATTTATTTTTTATTTTTTTAATTTCAATATCTTTTATATATATATATATATATATTCCTGTTTTTAGGATGCTTTAGAACCATATATGAGCAAGAAGACACTTGAAATGCATTGGGGAGAGCATCATCGTGGTTATGTGGAAGGTTTGAACAAACACCTCCAGAAGGATGATATGCTGTATGGCTACACTCTTGATGAACTTGTTAAAGCAACTTATAACAATGGCAACCCATTGCCCGAATTCAACAACGCTGCTCAGGTATGTTTAAACTTGGTCCTTGCTACCTCCTTTAGTAAATTATTGGAGTTAAGTTGCTTAAAGTGGTTGAGTAATTGGTTGCATGTTCAATTTGTTTTACTGAAAACAGTTTTTCGGTCCATATGTACCAGCTTTCCAACAGATTTTATAGCTGTTCAGCTTGGCGTTTAACTTCTGCAGAAAAAGTGAATGTTGATGTTTGCCAAATTTTCTTGCTTTAGTATATGAGTAGTTAATTTGTTGACTGTTATATCAATACAATCTGAAGTTTGCATAATTGAAAAGAAGAAAAGAGAGAATTTCATTTAGTGTTCAATAGTGTTTGTTGCGATACACTATTAGTAGTGAGTATGTATAAGAAAGTATAATACTATGCAAGTATATTGGAAATAGAATTTTTGAACTCAGAGAGTAGTAGCTCAACATTACCCCATACAGCCCAACTCATCTGGTGAGATGTGCTTGAGTTTATTTATTTATTTTTTTCAGATCAAACTATTTCCTGCAATTGCATCCTTATTTTTCTTTTCAAAGACAAATCTTAAGAAACAACACATGATATGTGCTCCTGGGTTTTTGGATTTTATCTGAGTAGAGTGGTGGCATTCCACTTGTTGAATTGCATATGATCAAGTATCCATTTTCAAATATTTTCAAACCATCTATAGGGAAAACTTAAACCTTGTATCCGTTTAGATTTGGTTCATTAACACCCAGACAAGGTAGCACTGCCAGATATTCACTTTTAACTACTTCATGGTTACAAATAAAAAAGCATCTGATTATTGCAACGTCCTGAATAGAAGTTCCAGGTGGGACACATCATTATGATGTGTAATATCTATCCACAAGACACCTTGTGTTAAGTTTTCAAGAACATTATAAAGAGTATTTAGAATTTCAAATTCATTCATGGTTTTTGTCCTAATGATTCGGAATGTGCAGGGGATGGTTCCCACATAGTGCAGAATTTGAAAACTGAACCAACTCAAGAACGTTAGGTGGAAATTCTAACGAATGATTCAATGACCTAGAGGTTATTTATTTACTATTGTTATTTATATTATCTTTTGGGATAAGAATCTAAGGTGAATCTCTAGTATTTGTTGGATTCAAGTTGGAAACAAATTACCAAATTCATTTATAAGGTTGATTTTGGTTGTAACCCTTCGACCTAAAGTTCCTTTGTGGGTATTAGTTGGTTCCACTGATAAAATCTCTCAGGTGGTACAAGAGATATGAGGTTTGAATCTGACTAACACTAGGCTTAGAGAGAGTTTTGCTTTACATTTATATAAACACAAAAAAAGCCCTTATATCTGAGATTCAGGTTTTTTTTTTTTTTTTTCCTAATATTTAGTTTTTCTATGGTCTAATTGTATTATTTATAAGGTTTGTTGAAACCCATTTGATTTCTGGTCAAGAAGCCAAAGATTTTGTCCACATCATTTAATGATACTCTAAAACATGGAAGTTCTTATAGACAACATTGTTTATTTTAGTCCAAGTCTTGAATTGCTTGTCTTGTCTTATGGAGTCTAGAACTTCTTGTTGACAACATTGGTGATTTTAGTCAAGAATCTTGATTTGCTTATCTTTCTTATGTGTTTCAAAAATTACTTAAGAGTTTGTGGTTATATTCTTATTTGGTCTGGAAAATGAACTTGTTTCCGTTTCATCCTGTTTAAATAATTTTTATTTCCATTTGAGTTGAATAACTATGATGTGAAATCACTGCTTATCCATACCACTGCAGGTCTGGAATCATGACTTCTTTTGGGAGTCCATGCAGCCTGGAGGGGGTGACATGCCCAAATATGGAGTACTTGAGCAGATTGAAAAGGATTTTGGTTCCTTTACAAATTTCAAAGAGAAGTTTACAGAAGCTGCCCTTACACTATTTGGCTCTGGCTATGTTTGGCTTGTTGGTAAACCCTTTGTTAAGTTGGTTTTCCTGTAAATCCGTGTTCCGTTGGTTGGCATTTCTGATTCAGATTTTTGTCTCTTCTTAATGTTCTTTATGCTTTTCCAAATATATAGGGTAGGGCTAAGCTATCAAGTATAATGTTTTATGTGCCACTTAAAGGTTTGATCTATATATAGTGCGTAGATGCTATTTTCTGAGCCAGAAATGAATTCCTGTGTTGAATTGTTATTTTTCATTGATTCCTAGGAATCATCAATCACACCATTTATGGCCCACTAATATGTATGAGATGTATGGGATGAAAGTCCTATTTGATTTTACTGAATTTTAAGTGTTGTTCAAGGAATTTTTTTACTAGAACACAAGTAGGCAGTTGGAAATCTGATAATCTTTTTTGCTACTTAATATTCTGTTTTTTTAATTATTCAACTTATATACTTTGTTGCTTTTTCTGGTAGAAATTTCAAGTTAGTTCATGAGTACTGTTCTGAATTTGTCTTCTCACACTGTTGGACCCCCTTCTTTTCTTTTTACAATTTTCTCACCTGTTTCATTGTGATATCACTGGACACTGAGGATGTGATGCCAAAGAAGTTATGGATCTATGTTGTAAAAGAAATATTTGGATATTAAAACTGTTACAGTTTGCCTGTTGGTTGTGCTTAATTAGTAGTAGGATTCATTTGGCTATCTTAGTTCTTTTTATTGATCAACTCTTTTACTTGATGCTTCTTTAATTTTTTCAGTGAAGAGAGAAGAGAGACGACTTGCTGTAGTTAAAACATCAAATTCCATCAATCCACTAGTTTGGGATGATATCGTATGTCAATCACATCCCCTTTGAGTGAATAATTGATTGCCATTTTGATAATTGCATTAACCATCTTTCTTTCTGCAGCCCATCATCAGTTTGGATATGTGGGAGGTAAGTGTAGGATCTCTCTCTCTTTCTCTCGGTGGGCGTGTTGTTTTGGGGAGGGAAGTTGACCATTAATTTTTTGTACTTTACAGGATGTTAATAGTTTCTCTTTTGCTATTTGCAGCATGCTTATTATCTGGACTACAAGGTATGGTAACCATCACTACCACATCTTTTTTACCTTTCATTAGATATTTTCTTGAAAATATTTCGGCTTGCTTTTAACAGAATGACAAAGGGAAGTATGTGAATGTCTTTATGAACCACCTCGTCTCTTGGAATGCCGCAATGTCGCGTATGGCCCGAGCGGAGGCCTTTGTGAATTTAGGTGAACCCAAAATTCCTGTGGCATAAAATGTTTCAATATTTAGAAGCTGGTGGTGAATGGTATCCCAAGGCATCCAAAGTGAATGCATGTCATAAGGTCTTAATATCTCTCGGAAGTAGAACACATTAATTGTGGCTGAGAAAAAAATTTGTAATGCCCAGAAATTTTTGTAGTTCAGTTCAATTCTTTAGATTAGTAAGCTAGAATTAGGCAAATAGCAGTGTTCCAACCCCCAAAAAAGTGGTGCAATTTTGATTAAATACACTTTTAGTATTTTTAGAAAAAAAATTTAATGTTATCCTTAAAGTACTATTTTAATTAGTATGTAATTATGTATTAATTTAAAAATTATTTATAGTGTTATTAAAATTTGATATGCATGTATATAAAGTTAATAATTAAACACACAGATAAATATTTATATTTCAATTGTAAAGTAGTTATGTGGTGCTAATTATTAGCACAGAGAAATGGACATTTGATTCCATAGACAAATGACTTGCATAGACAGATGATTTAAATACTAGACGAAGATTATAACTGTTCTTATTGGAATTATAATAAAAAATGTGAGACCAGGTCATCAGATGAACCACTATCAAGCTACAAGCACTCAAATCTGAACGTACTGTCCATTTTGTAACTTTTGATATGATTCATAGTTTATATTCCAAAAATTTCATTTCGTGATTACTCTTTAACCTATTATTATTTTTTGAGAGAATTAATATCCAACAATTATGTAAGGGATATTTAAATCAGATATATATATATATATATAAATAAATTTATTTATATTCTAAAATATAGTTAAAGCACACTTTTACTTTGCACTCCAATAAAATAAATTTTAATAGTTAATATTTATATCATAAATCTTTATAAATACTTAAATAATTCTTAATTAAATCTTTATATTATGCATCTTAATTTTTTTTTTATACATTTATAAAAATGTTCATTGCATTTAAGTATATATTTTTTAATTTTGAAAAGAAGAAGATCCTAACGTTAAATTTTTTCTATTATGTATATGAACTTGCATTTCAATGTTTAATGATTGACTGAAAAAAAAAAAAAAAAACATCAAAATTATGCTGGAATACTGACCATTGGATTGCCTGAAAAAACCCCCAGAGATATGTGCATCTACTAAGATGGAATTTTTGAAGGAAATCAATTGATCAAAAAGTTAAGTAGCTAACAAAATTTTGGAAAAATTTCCTATTTGATCTTATTTTAGATCCAATTAACGTAAATAATTACTTTCAATTTAATCTCATTAAAATAATCATTTTCATTATTTTTAGATAATTTTATCTTCACATAATCTTTTTTTTCTCCCAATTTAAGAACCCTAAATCTCATAAAATTAATATTTAGGCAAGTCAACGGCTAGTGTAATGGTGGACAGTGGGCGTTTCGTGAAAAATATATATATATATATATAATATATATATTGCATATTTTTTCAGCGATTTTTAGTTGATTTTATGATTTAAGATTTGTTTGGGTTGTATGTGCATGGATCTGTTAAACTTTGGACATGAAAAATCCTAGATTTCAAATATGCAACATTCCACAGTGTTGCGCGCATGTGAACCGGGTTATCTTTGAATCGGTTCATTTAAAAGACTATGGTTTCTCTTTGTTGGTTTTTTGTAAATTTTAAAAATCACGCAAATAGGCCCCTATACTTTCATGCAAATACGTCCTTGTAAAACCATACAAATACGTCCCTGTAATTTCGTGCAAGTAGTTCCCTTTAATTTTATGCAAATAGGCCCCTGTAATTTCATGGAAATAGATTCATTTAATTTCATGCACAAGCATTAGATTAATTCACAGTTTAAAAAAATAGTGTTTTATTGTTTCATATTATTTGTTTAATTTGTATTTTGATATGCAATATTTATTTAGAACATACTATTTGTGCAATTTTAAATGGGAAGCCAACCACAGCTATGATTGGAGAAGACAATCGCTTCAATACCGATCCAACTTCATTATCATGATTAGGGCGGTAAACCAATTTAGAAGGAAGTTGACCGTGATGCAAGTTGAGTAATTCAAGATAAAGTTATATACTAAAAGATTACATAGATGTTATTTACTTTATTTATATTGAGATTTGGTGTATTAAGAGAATTTTTTAAAGCATTTCAATTTTCAAAAGTTCTCAAGGTAATCAAATCTTATATCTCTTTTAATGAATTTTCTCATGATTTTCATACATGAATTATCAACTTAATGTGACCAAGAGTAAAGACAACATAATAGTCAAATAATAAAATTATTTATATTATAAAATTAGTCAAATTCATTTACCCAAAACTCTTATAACACATGGAAATATTAAAAATAAAAAAAAATGGTCATCCTCATTTGTTTCTATATGCATTATTGTGCCCAAATTAGTGTCCTCTAAATTATGATAAAACTATATGAGTGATTTAAAGGACTCTACTACATCTCTACATGCT
>JAXCLQ010000009.1:13710686-13729735 GCA_035584115.1 Cedrela odorata | reverse complement strand
TTATTATTATTATTATTATTATATATTTCTATCAAGTTCACCTCTTTCCATTTACAAAATTACAAGAATGGGCTCGTTATTTAGTTCTTTTATTTAGCCCAAAATTTCCTTCTTTAATGGCTTAAGTATTTGGCCTAATTAAAATTTAATTTTTAAATTTTACTACACCTAATTAATAATTAATCTCTTTAATTTTTTTTCATTCTAGTCACCGACATCTTAGGGTAATTACTATGGAAAACTTTTAGGCCATTACACTAAAATAATATCTCTATAATCACAAATTAAAACTTAACCCATGCACAGTAAAATACATTTCAAACTTTACTCTAAAATAAATTCTAAGACTTTATGATGGGTGGAATGTTTATCAAAACTTAAGAAAAATCCTTAAATTAGCTTAAATCGTTAGGTTTGAAGAATCCCTAAATTGACTTCAAACTCTAACTTTCTCTCATGCCAATTCTTATCCAAATCTTTGAAAATAAATGTTGTAGTGGCTTTAGAATGATGAATTTGTATTGTTATAGATGAAAAATTAAAAGAAAATGGAAGGACTGGTGAAAAAGAGTGAGAGGAATTGTTGGAAATGTAAGAGAGAAAGAAGAAGGGGAAGAATGTGAAAGGAGGAAAGAAAAAGGAAAAAAATTTCTAGAGACTTCAGGTTTATGTAGTGTGTAATATAATGACAAATTTACCTCTAACTTGAAAAATGGGTTTATAACTCTACCCTCCTTAAAAAAAAAAAAAAAAATTATCCCTAAACTGTACTTCCCATGATAGAAATAACGATATGATATGCCATTAAGAAATCAAAATTCGATGCATTTGGTCAATGAAATAGGTAGGGGTAGTGTTGTCACATCTGATATTCGAGTTCCCATGTTATTTCTTCAACTGTAGTGCTCTGCCATAAGACCTTTACCATGGGAATTATCTTACTCCTTAGCACCTGTTTTTGTCGATCCAAGATTGTTATCGGTTGAACTTTATAATTTAAATCTTCTTAAAGTTTGATGGGTGAAGGTCTGATAATATGTGGAGGGTCGAGAACATATTTTTTCAATATCGAGACATGGAAAATGTCATATATCCGTTGCATCTCTAGGGGTAGCTCTAGCCTGTATGCTATTGGGCCAATTCTCTCAATGATCGTGAATGGCCCAATATATAAAGGATGGAGCTTTCCTTGATTTCTGAACCAAATCATGCATTTCCAGGGTAATATCTTCAAAAATATCATATCACCAACATCAAATTTAAGAATTCTTCTTTGGTGGTCTACATATGACTTCTACCTATCTTGGGCCGTCCTTAATCTCTCTCGAATCATTTTCACATTTTTTAGGTCATCTCAGTTTGTTCAACATTTTTGAGTTTTCTTTTACCCACTTTACCCCCAAATAAATATGTTCTGCATTTTCTTCCATATAGAGCTTTGTAAAGAGTCATGCCAATACTAGCTTGATAACTGTTATTATATATGCAAATTAAATCAAAGATATGTGCATATCCCAACTACTTTGAAACTCTATGACACAAGCTTGCAACATATCTTCTAAGGTTTGGATAGTCGTCTCCGACTGACCATCAATCTAAGGATGAAATGTAGAACTAAAGTTTAAGGTAGTACCTATGGTTTTCTGAAATTTCGGTCAAAATTGAAATGTGAAACAAGAATCTCTATCTAACACTATGATGACGGGAACTCCATGTTGTCTTACGATCTCTTTTATATAAAGTCTTGTCAATTTCTCTAAACAGTACTTAATACGAATTGACAAAAAGTGTGTTGACTTCGTCAGACGATCTACTATAACCCATATAGCACAATATCTTGCTTGAATATAGGGCAATCAAACCACGAAATCCATGGTAATGTGCTCCAATTTCCATTCAGGTATTGATAAAGGTTTCAAAGTTCTAGCTGGTTTCTGATGCTCTTCTTTAAGCTGTTGATACACCAAACATTTCGCAACATACTCAACTATGCCCCTTTTCTTACCTGACCACCAATAACTATATCTAATGATTCGATCGTATTACCAGGATGTGTAGTAAAAGCAGAACAATGTGCTTCTTTCATAATGACTTTTCACAACTCATTAACATTAGACATGCAAATTCTGCCTTTAAAAGTAAATGTACCATCTAATGTAAGATAGAAGTCACATTTTTCCTAGTCAAGTACATCCTGACATATCTTGGCTAAACTATTATCTTACATTTCCCTTTCCCTGATCTGATCTACCAACTTGAGTCTTACAACAAAATTAGCCACTAAGGCCCCAACATCATCACAACTCAAAGCTACACCTAAGGCCTTTAATTCTACCAACATAGGCATGTACGTTGCTTGTACAAATGCTAAAGTAACAAAAGAGTTCATGCTCAAAGCATTTACTACTACAATAGATTTCCCTGGATGGTATTCGATAACCAAGTCATAATTTTTAATTAACTCGAGTCATCTCCTCTATCTCAAATTTAACTTTCGTTGTGTAAGGAGCTACTTCAAGCTCTTATGGTTCGTGAAAACTTAACACTGCTTTTCATACATGTAGTGTCTCTAAATCTTTAGTGTAAAAATCACTACCTCAAGTTCTAAGTCATGGGTAGGGTGATTAACTTCATATTACTTAAGCTGACAAGAATTATTAGCAATTACTTTCTGATTCTGCATCAGTACACTAACCAATCTTTGCTTAGATTCATCGCTATACACAACATAGCCATACCCTAGCATAAGAAGAGTTAGAACTGGTGCAGAAGTAAGACAATCGTTTAGTGCTCACAAACTCTGCTCATACTGATCATCCCATTCAAATTAGATTCCCTTTCTCGTCAATCTAGTTAGTGGAGCAACTAACAAAGAAAATCCATTTACGAACCTTTTGTAGTATACAACCAAACTCAGAAAACTTTGAATTTCAGTGACATTCTTCGGACATTCCCATTGCACTATAGCTTTGACTTTTTGTGGATCTATGAAAATTTCGACACCTGACATAACATGTCCCAAAAATACCATTTCTCTGAGCCAAAATTCACACTTAGATAATTTCGCATACAACTTTCTATCTCTTAAAGTCTGCAACACAACTCTAAGGTGTTGAGCATGCTTTCTCTTATTTCTAGAGTACACCAAAATATCATCAATGAAAACAATCACAAACTTGTCAGAGTAAGGATGGAAGACACGATTCATGAGATCCATAAATGTTGCTAGAGCATTAGTCAACCAAAATGGCATCACTAGGAACTCATAATGCCTATATCTCATTCTGAAAACAGTCTTATAAACTCTGTTCTCCCGAATCCTTAACTAGTAATACGAAGATCTTAAACCAATCTTGGAAAATATAATCCCTCCTTGCAACTGATCAAAGAGATCATCAATATGGGGCAACGGGTACTTATTTTTTATGGTCACCTTGTTTAACTGATGATAATCAATATACAATCTCAAAATACCTTATTTCTTCCTCATGAACAAAACAGTGCTTCCTAAGGGAAAAAACTAGGTCTAATGAAACCCTTATCAATTAATTCTTGTAGCGGAACCTTGAGCTTTTTGAGCTCTGCTAGTGCCATACGATATGGAGGCATAGAAATCAAGGTAGTTCTAGGCATAAAATCTATATCAAAGTCAAAATCTCGTTTCAAATGTATTCTAGGCAACTCATCTGGAAATATATCTGGAAACTTATTTACAATAGAGGTATACTCTAACTATTTTCCCTGAACTAACATATCTACTACATGTGTTAAGAATGCGTCACAGCCTTTCTGTAATAACCGTTTCACTTTCAAAGTTGAAATTACACAAGACGAAAGCATATTGCATTCTCTTATCCAAACCATCTCAGGTTCACAGGCTTTCAAAAAGTTACTTGCTTGGTAAAGCAATCCACTAAAGTCCTATGCTGTGATAACTAATCTAAATATAGTCTTTCTAAGCAATCTTTGCCCTAATAGTGTATGCACTACTAATTCCTGGTCTATAGAAGTTAACTCTTGGTCGGTATGATGTACAATTGATGTACTGATGAATGATCTATTAGATCCACGGTTTATAAGAATGTATACTGGCTGACCAAAGATCAACACCATACTTGTAATAACATCTGGATTTACTTGAGCCTGTTTCTAGTTCAAAGTAAAAACTCTTGTCTGATCCCTAGGCTAGTTCCTCTGTGCATCCTAAGTTAAGGAAGTACTACCAGAATCATATCTCATGTTGGGTGGAATAGAAATCTGAGCTAGGGGTCACTATTGAGGAAATGCAGGATGTTGACCATGAGCAAAAGGTCTAGTAAGCTTAAGTCTCCCCAAATTTGGGCAATTCTTCTTAATATGACGTGTTTGTCCACTCGGTGGAAAGCCATATGTGCCACTATAATGTTTCTTACAAAAAGGACATCTATTAGCTCTCTGTGTCTACTGAACCCGAAACAGACCTTGAAGCAACTGGTCTCAATCTAAATTTGAATCCTTTAAACTCTCACGAAGGAAAAAAATGATTATTAACAGGACTAGCACAGAAGCACTGCTAGATGAACCACTACTGCGGCTCTTTTTCGATGATTGGCCAATCAAGACATTTTGATCCTTCCTTTTCTGAAAGCCAACTCTAGCCTTTTTCTACTCTATCAGTTTTTATACCCGAAGTGCTAACTGCACCATCGCTCGATAACTTTGAATACTAGTTATTGGCATCCGTTTCCTGATGTCTAAGTTCAGTTCTACCTCAAACTTGGCACAAAAAGTCTCCTTATTGGCAAACTCAGGAACAAATTCTATCAGCTCTCTCAGTTGAGTCTCGTATTCTATTACTGTCTTACCCATTTATTTCATATTCAAGAACTCCTGCCTTTTCTGGTTGTTATGGTATTGAGTAAAGTACTAATTCTGAAATTCTCTCAGAAAATCAGCCCAAGTCATCTATGACCCAAATCTTGATAGCATATTCTGTTACCAAGTGGCAGCGTTATCCTGCTACAATCATATAACCACTCTTAACTTATCCTTATCTACAATACCCATATCATGTAGATTCTGATGTACCAATCTCATCCATTTGCCACAACAGTATTAGAAATTTCTGAATGATAATATATCATTCCATTTACTGTCTAGCTTTCTTAATCAACTTGAAAAACTTATACATCTGTCTAGATGACATTGCAAGGACTGTATGAGCTGTTGGCATTAAGGGTGCCATCGTTGGTTCACTAGGTGGATTCATGGGAAATTACTCAGGCTGAGCTAGAGTTTGGTTCTAGGTATTCCAATATGCTATAAAAGTTGTCCACATCTCTAGTAGCACATTAGTTGGCATTTCCATCCTAGATTGTAGAAATAGAAGTGGTTGTTCCAATTGAGGAAATTGGGGTACATATGAGGAATCTACCGGCTCCTCTTCAGGTAACAGTACCTTATAAGATTTATCTCTTCCTCTTCCCGTACGTAAAGGCATAGTCACTACAAAAAGGAAAGGAAATTCGATCATATATGTTTCACAACAGCATATACTTATCTATAAGTTAACTTATTTCATGTCCACTAGATAATTTAGAAAAAAGAAATATCATTTCTAAAACCATGTTCAACTCATTTTAGAATATCAAACTGTTTTCAAAATCATTATAAAGATTTTCAAACTAAAAGCTTTAATGCCACTAAAATTATCACTCTTTAAACCTAGGGTCTACCCGTAACAACTGTCATAAACCCTCATGATATACCCTCTAAACCTAAAATACATTAAGAGAACCTGTAAGACTTTCTTTTTATCTTGTTATTCAATAAAACCTAAAAAACAGTTTATAAAACAATATCTCTCATCCAAAGGATCCTTATCAAATATTGATCATCCATGATCAGCTCATTCATCTAAATCATATTGCAATTAATTAAAACATTCATCATGGAAATCATTTTCATTTGGGTTGAACCAACAATAAATATTACATAAAATATTTTTTTTACATATACATTAAAAAATCCAATTAAACATATCCAATAAATATATACAATGGACCCAAAATACATAAGCGAGTCAAGAAAAAAAAACTACCTAGAGCGTCATAGGATCTCTACCACTACCACTAGCCCGGCGACAGCTAACGTACTTAACCTGAAAGCTATAATGGTGAAGGACAAGTATACGAATATACTCAATGAATAAATAAAATACACACATATATACATACATGCATAAGCATTTCCAAATTCATGATATTACAATTTCTCCTCAACTTATACTTAAATAATCATAAAACAAGTTAAGGGTCTGCATACAGTTTTAAACAAACAAACCTGGGTTGACTATCATTTCATGATCACTACCTTAACCGAGATTACGTCGAAACCATCAATGATTCTTTAATGCATAAAATCATATACCATGAATTCTTATAAAAAAAAAAACTATTTCCTATACTTTATAAAATTATTTATTTTCTGTAAAGCATACATTTATAAAACAAGTTTGTCTTACAAATATTGGCCTGGAGTAATCGCTTGATAACATAAGCGACTATTTTCATCATATCCGTCAAATCTAAGATAGTCCTATCAAGCCACTAGAACTTTCCATAAAGTATCTATAACCGCACATACGTGCATGGCACACAGTAGGCTTACCATGACCTTTCTCTCTTATACCAACCCATTGTAGCCCACTAACCTATGCAACCTCTCATAGGTCTGTTCATAAGTTAACTCCTTGTAACTATAGTAAAAACAGGCCTACTAGCCATATAATAATATTCGGCCTACTGCGCATCACCAATATACATACATAATTAAATCACTTTCAAATAATTCAAATTCGACCTTTTTGACCATTTCAATATATATATCATAAAATTTTCAATAGCAAACCACTAAGCAAAACATTCAATTATCGATGTAAATCAATTATAAACAAATTCATTTCATATTTCACTTTAACAAGAAAATAGTTTGTTTGGCACACAAACGTATATATAATAGTACACAAACATATAAATATACTTATTCATGTATGTAATAAATTTACTCATAACAAATGGAGGGTGACCATTCCTACTACTAATTATCACTCCTACTGAGTCATTTTTCCGGGTTCTCGGTGCCTAATTGATACATATTAAATACTATTAATATTTAATTCCATTCACACTTGTACAAACCCTTAATTGATGCATGTATGCATGATAGGCATAAGTCTTTTATATACCTATAAACAGTGTTTTAACTTTTCAACAGCAAAAATGACCTTAATCGGGTAAACCGTAATAATAACTTATAGAGCTCGAATAGAGCTTTCCGTTGATATTTGTATGTCCTCTAATTCTTTTTGGATCCAAAATTATGAACTTCGAAATTTTGACACACAGTTCAGGTTTGAACTATTTACTAAGTTGATTTTGGTCGAGATCGGGGTTGGAAAGAAGTTCCTCTGGTCAGGGGCATTGAGGTCGGGATCAGGGGTATTGAGCTTGGGTCAAATGTATTGTGCTTAGGTGAGGTATATGATGCTCGGATCAGGTATATTGTACTCAAGTCAGATATATTATGCTCGGGTCAGGCGTATTGTGCTCAAGTCAAGTATACGTACTGAGAACTTGAAACTTCTAAAATGACGAAACCTAAAAAAAAAATTAGAATGTTTCAGGGGCTTTTTGATAAGGTAAATGAGCTTTGATTCCGTATTATAAGTACTCGTTGGAAAACATTTTTAGTGTAAAATAATTTTTTATCTAATAGGTTTTTCCTAAAAAAAATTTCTATTTTCTAGAAAATGAGAATAACCATCAAAAGGTCCAAACTATCAAGATTATTTCTTTTCTCTTTCAAACTAATTTCGACGCTAATCCATTTATGTACTAGCTCAAACTTTTAAATCTAATTTCAACACTTCAAAAATAACTATTAAAGAGACTTATTCAAGTTTTAAAGCTCAATTTAAAATAATATATCTATAATCAAAAATCAAAACTTAACGCATGCAAACTAAAATCTATTTCAACTTTTTACATTAAAATGAATTCTAAGATTTTAGGATGGGTGGAATGCTTACCAAAATTCAAGAAAAATCCTTAGATTTGTTTGAATCCTTAGATTTGAAGAATCATTAAATTGACTTCAAACCTTAACTTTCTCTCATGCCAATTCCTAACTAAATCTTTGAAAATAAATGTTGTACCAGCTTTAGAATAATGAATTTGTGCTGTTATAGGCGAAAAATTAAAAGAAAATGGAATGATTGATGAAAGAAAGTGAGAGGAATTGTTGAAAACGTAAGAGAGAAAGAAGAAGAAGAAGATCGTGAGAGGAGGAAAGAAAAATGAAGAAATGTATGGAGACTTAAAGTTTATATAGTGGGTAATAGAATGACAAATTTATCTCTAACTTGAAAAATGGGTCTTATATTACATCTAATGTATTGTAGTTAAATATATATATATATATATATTCTCATTTAATTTGTCATGGAAAATGATAGAACAAGGCTAAAGGAGAAAGAAAGATTAAAATAATAAAGTAATTTAATTTATTGTGTCAAAGAAAAATTTACTTATTTTCATTATAACCATTGAATTTATCTAATTATTATTATTCAACGTCCAAATTTTAACTACAAAGCCTGAAGTAGATAAATTATATATATATATATATATATATATAGGATTAAGAGTCCATGTATTTTGCACATTTTCTTACATCATTTATATACCATTGGATTAATCCCAATTAAATGGTTAATATTGCATTTCACCTGTGCATTAATTACACGTGTTAAATTTGATCTCAACTATTAAAAATGCATTTATGGTTGAAAATTTAATGTAAAAAATTGTGTAAAATTAAAAGAACCCCTCCAAACTCTTCTTAAAACTTGTTTTCTTAATTATAATTTTAATCATAGTTTAAACACAAAAAAAGACAAAAAAATTATATCATATATTTATTTTTTAAACACTGTTTACACCTTATATATTATATCTGTAATTTATTATTTTTACTAAATTCAAAATATTATTTGTCATCCATATTAATTATACTATCAAAGATGTTCAACAATACTTCAGTAAAATAAGAAAAACAAATATATAATAAAATTAAAATTAAAAAAAGAGATAAGTAAAATAAAAACAATGCTCCTAGCTGCAAGGACAGTCATAAGAAGTGAACAACAAGATATACTAATAAAAATTTCTCGTCCATTATTGTTGAAAATTGAAAAATAATTATTGTGGAAAATTGAAAAACTATTGTTGTACTTTTTGCAGGGTTTTTAGAGAAAAACATATTTTAACTGACAGCTTGTGAGAAATAAAAATACTTTAGAGATATTCTAGTAACATCACTCGTATATCTTATATACTTAATCAAATTTGTTACATATCACCTTTAAAGTTTAAAAAATGATATATACTCTCTCAAACCAAAATGATGCCATTTTAGTTGGAAGGAATAATAATAATCACTCCTCAAAAATTAGTATAAATGCACTATAGTTTATATAATCCTAGAACATTATACATATCCCTTATATTTTAAAAAATACATAAAAAGTATCTAACTCAAAATAAATTATTGTTTCTAATAAAAAAATATTGTCATTATACGTTATTAGTAAAATTTATGTTATTACGTTAATAAATAAATTTTTTAAGATTTTGTTATAAGGGGAATGAAATAAACTTGTGAAAATTAAATAAAAATATTTTAGATAATCTAATTCTTTATATATATGTTGGGTATAGTCCAGTGTGCACAAGGCCCAAAAAAACAAAGGCCCAAAATGACCCTACAAGAAGATATCTCGAGTCAGCAAAATAATAAAGAGTATGGTAAAGACTTCAGGAGAGATAGGAGCCGAGATCTCTCAAAGTCACTAAGAAGCTCAGATTAAGTCTTATCCCAGGGACTCAACATAAAGGTCTCGACTACATCTCGTTAAGGTCTCGGCCACAACTTACAAGGGTTCCAGTCATAGGTTATGAAGGTCTCGGCCATAAGTTATGAAGGTTTTGGCCATAGCTTACGAAGTTCTCGACCAGACAGCGCCAGAGCTCATCTCAAAATAATAACGATCTCTAAACAAAGATTTTCAAGACCTCACAACAACTACGTATTAGTGAAGGATTCATCTCTTTCCCATACGTTCCCCGATTATTCTGTAATAAAGATTCTTACCAAATTAAGTTTCTTACATAATAAGAATTCTAAGGATACAATGCCACCAAATTTGAAAATCAATGCTTAACCTATGGAATTTTCGTGATTCTCACACAATAAGATTTTGGTTACCAAATTTCATAGAATCTTATCATGTTAAGGAGATAATAACATCTATAAAAAGATATCAACAATAACCAGGTATGACTACTGAAAATTTAACGAAAAATACTGTAATTTTATTTTAGTTTTCTCTTTCTCTAAAGAAATAATCACAAGTAAAACCCTAACTTAAGCATTGGAGGGTTTTCGCAGGACTACCGACTTTTCACCCCTATAGCTGTTGATTGTAGTTGCAGGTCGAGTAGAAAAAGAGGAAGATGGTTGCTAGTGCACAAGATCCACAAAAGGGATTTTTGCTGCATCAACATCTGGCGCCAACTGTGGGGAATCTGAACAAAAAGTCAGAAACAACCACAAAAAGGAAAATATGGCTATTTCATGTGCGTATATGACAAGGAACAGAGCAACGGTGAAGGGGAATCCTCATGACAATATTGTGGATGGCCATATGGCTGTTAATCAGAATATTGGTGATCAACCGTCGCCACTAGAGAACATGAATAGCAATTCAAAAGCTTCGTTGCCGTACCAATTCCCCCCGTTTGGAGATTACGGAAACAACTTGGTTGACTAAGAGGTTGGCGAAGAATGAAAAGCAATAGTCTGAAAAGGATAGGTAGATTCAAGCCTTAGCTGAGAAAGTAGCACGAATGAGGAAAATGTTTCAAGCTGGTTCTCCGGCGTTAAATACGCCAAAACCAGTCAAAGCTGTTGAGAGCAATGTGCTGGATACAACGCACACAAATCGTCTGACAGAGCATCGCCAAAACACTACTAGGAGAAAATACACTGCTGCAGAGAAGGAAAAATGGAAGATTTCTAGACATCCCTTCAAAGAACCTCAAGGCGATGATGATGTCGATAAGTTTCATGATGAGCCACTGCAGATGTTTGAATATTCGCTTGATGATTCGACGATAATTTGTAAAAACGGATTGGATCACGGTCACAATCCCGGCTAGGAGGACATGAAAGTGTTTTTAGATTAAAAATAACAAAGGGAAGGCTTTGTACGAAGCTCGTCCCGAAAGAGGAGATCTAAAAAAGACAGTGACCAAGTTGAGAACTTGGAGGTCTATGTGCAAAAATTGGTCGAGGAGTTGAAATACCAGAAGAAGAGGAAGAGGCAAAGGGTGGGCAATGCTTAGTGAAAGATGGCTTTTTACACAAAATCTCATTTTTCCTAGAAAATACTGAATCTCGTTCTTCCTCCAAAATTTAAGATGCCCCAAATCAACCTTTTCACAGGCAAAACCGACTCATTACTACACATAGATCTATTCAGAGAAATGATGCTAATCTAAGGGTTAGATAAATCCTAGATGTGTCGTTTGCTTTCGCTGACTCTAGAGGGACAAACTAGAAAATAGTTCACCAATCTAACACCCAGCAGCATCAGCAGCTTTGAACAGTTGTACGGATTCTTTGTCGATGAGTTCAGAGACGTTACAATTAACCTCAAGACTCCGAAGACATTACTACTCATAAAGCAAGGAGTGAGTGAAAGCCTTATGAGCTCTATCAAAACATATCACGATGAAGTGATGGAATTGGAGGCTTATCATCACTTCTTAACTCTGAAAGGTCTCAGGAAAGGTCTACGAATAGACCGAGGATGGCACGCTGTGAAGAAGCCTTTTGTTACCACTTATGAAACAGCTAGAAGAAAGCTATTGAATGAGATCAAGTTTGAAGATCAAATTACTCTCAATATGAGGGAAGAAAATTTTTTTGATGTACGATCTCTCGAAAGGGCTATGAATCCCAGGACCGATCCAGGAAGAAAACGTGACGACAGAGAAGCTTTTGTGATCTTGACAAAAAAAGCAGAAAAGGTCAGGGTCGAAACGAGACAACTAGAGGAAGAGAGAATTTTCGTTCGAAAGGGTACTGTTCACCTACGAGAGATGATGATAGGGGAGTAGCTCATGTTCAAGGAGATTAAGCTTTCACTCCTTTAAAAGCTTCACTCTCACAGGTTTGGAAGAAGATCACAAGACGAGGAACTATACTGGTGGAACCCTACCCATTGAGGGCCAAACTAGTGGGAGAGGCCAAAAATAATTTTTGCGAGTTCCACCAAAGCGCGGGACATCTAACAGTTGAATGTTTTGACCTCATAAGTCAAGTGAAAATATTGATCTGGAATAATTACCTGCAAAACTTGATAGCTGGAGAAAGGGATGAAGCTAAAGTCTCGGATTAGGAAATCGAGCGTGAATCGAAGCGAGAAGAAAAGACTGATAATCTCAGGTAGAGCAACATAGGCTGGGAATTCAAACAAATCTAGAAATAGTTACTTTAGATACTCTCTACCCAACATCTTATTGGATATCCACATCATGAATATCTAAGCCGAGAAGAAATAAGAACTTGCCTCGGTACCTATTATGTTCACGGATGAAGACGAAGTGGGAGCACATTACCACATGACAATGCCTTGGTAGTAACCTTGGCGGTGGGAAGGTCTCGGGGTAATATTCTTCATAAGTTTGAATTTGGGTGACATAATTCCTGAGGCCTATCTCTTATTTACCTCAGGGTAATATTTTTCAAAAACCCAAATTTGGGTGGTATGGTTCCCGAGGCCGATCTCTTATTCTCAGGATAATATTATTCGAAAACTCGAATCTGGGTGGTATGGTTCCTAAGACCTATTTCTTATTCACCTCGAGGTAATATTCTTCATAAGCCTGAATCTGGGTGATATGGTTCCCCAAACCATTCTTTTATTCACATCAAGGTAATATTCTTCATAAGCATGAATCTAGGTGATATGGTTCTCGAGGCTGATCACTTATTTACTTCGGGGTAATATTCTTCATAAGCCTGAATTTGGGTGATTGGTTCTCAAGGTCAATTTTTTATTCACCTCGGTGTAATATTATCCATAAGCCTGAATCTGGGTGATATGGTTCCCAAGGTCTATCTCTTATTCACCTTGGGATAATATTATCCATAAGTCTGAATCTGGTTAATATGGTTCCCAAGTCTATCAAAAAATGTCTTAGGGTAATCTCCTCCCGAAGCCTAGACATGGGTAACATGATTCCCAAACGTTCAGCTTTCAGCTTTTCCTGAGGTAATAGTATCCTCAACTTAAACAAACCCTGAGTGTGACCTCTTAGAGCATGAGCAAATGAGGTTCTCGGATAACTACTTTCAAACGTCTCGGGGTAATCTCTTCTTGAAGCCTAGACATGGGTGACAAAGTTCCCAGGCATTTAGTTTAAAGCTTTTTCTAAGGTAATAGTATCCTCAGCTCAAACAAGCCTTAAGTGCGACCTCATAGAGCATGAGCAAAAGAGATTCTCGGATGACTACTTTCAAATGTTTTGGGGTCATCTCCTCTAGAAGCCCAAACATGGGTGACACAGTTTTTAAGCATTCAACTTTTAGCTTTTCTCGAGGTAATAGCATCCTCAACTCAAACAAGCTCTGAGTGCGACCTCATAGAACATGAGCAAAAGAAGTTCTCGGATGGTCTCATTAAATGTCTCGGAGTAATCTCTTCCCGTAACCTAGACATGGGTGACACAATTCCCAAGTATTCAGCTTTCAACTTTTCCCTAGGTAATAGTATCCTCAGCTCAAAAAAGCCCAGAGCATAATCTCAGAGAGTATGAGCAAAAAGAGGTTCTCGGATGGTCTCATCAAACATCTCAAGGTAATCTCCTCCCGAAACTCAGACATGGGTGATACGGTTCCCAGGCGTTCAACTTTCAACTTTTCCCGATATAATATTATCCTCAGCTCAAACAAGCCCTAGCGCAGTCTCAAAGAGCATGAGCAAAAGAAGTTCTCGAAAGGTTTCATTAAACATCTTAGAGTAATCTCCTCCCGAAGCCCAGACATAAGTGACACGGTTCTCGAGCGTTCAGCTTTTAACTTTTCTCGAGGTAATATTATCCTCAGCTCAAACAAACCCTGAGCACAGTCTCGGAGAGCATAAGCAAAAGAGGTTCTCAAATGGTCTCATCAAACGTCTCAAGGTAATCCCTTTCCGAAGCCCAAACATGGGTGACGCGGTTTTCAGGATTTCAACTTTCCACTTTTCTCGAGGTAATATTATTCTCGGCTCAAGCAAGCCCTAAGCGTGACCTTAGAGAGAAAAAGAACAAAATAGATTCTCGGATAACCGCATTGCAACATCTGAAGGTAATTTCATCCCAAAGTGTGAATACGAGCCACACGGTGTCCGAACGATAGCTTATTACTCGCCCTTGGTTCAAGTGATTCTAGTGTACGGTCTCGGTTAGCCAAAAAACACAAGTTCAGATTATGATTGAAGGGCACACGATATACTAAGTGTTGAAAATGAAAAAGGGCTTAGTCAAAAGAAGAGAATATTTAGAATTGCAAATGTAAATTCCATTGGTCAGTTAAGAGTATTACGTCACAAAAAAAAAAAAAAAACTATGCTACTTTGTCAGGTTGGTCGGCTTGGGAGTCAGTCTCAGCACTTGATGGGCTAGTTGGAAGAACCATTGGTTCAAAAGCAGGAGTACTCTTCGGAGCATCAATGGCGATGGCAGCAAGTAAAGCCTCAGGGGAGAAAGAAATCATCGTCACCTTAACCGGTGACTCCTCCACTGGCTTGATTGCACCTTTGGTTAGTGAAGTGGTGCAAGAACCAAAAGGAGACTCTACTGAAGGAACGCCCACGATATTCAGGTTAGGGTACTCTTCCTCTTCTGGGAGAACACCATCCGAGACCTCATCTTCTTGTTATGGAGGTACTCTCCTCAGAGCCTCGTACAGCCAGCGGAGGTTAAGATAAGGATACTCACCCTGTAGTGTCTCACAGGTTAAGTTGATGCTCTTGTTATCCCCTTCCCGGAGTCAAATCTGCATCTCCTCATCCTTTTTCACTAGTTGCCAAGTAAGAAGAAGACTTTTCTGCCTTTCAGAACCCAAGCATTCTCGCAGCTCCTCACAAGATCTTTCAAAATCTTGGCTGCGCTTCACACTCTCCTCTCTCAGAATGTTAAGCTCTGACTCCAAGACCTCTAGCTCCTAATTCGCCTCCGTAAGGGAAGACTCTACCACTGCCGCCTTGACCTGAAGCTCTTCTCTCTCTTTGTCCCTCTTTCTCAGCTCGGACTCAAACTTGGTCTGCTCTAAGACCAAGTTCTGTTCTACCTTCTCAACCCTCGATTTGGATTTCAATGCCTTTGAGAAGTCCTCCACAAGGGCACCCTCTTACAGAATGGTTGAGTAAAAGAGCTACAAATCACCAACACAAACAATTAGGTTCAATCTATGGAAGATGGTTATCTTATACAAAGATTGAGAAGAAATCATCTTACCTGACTTAACATCTTTACTTTGTAGCATATTAACGTCTCCCCCGAAAATCTCGCGAGACTATCAGCAAGTTTTTTCACCAACATTCTTTGCTTGCCAATTTATGCAAGTAAGGAAATGCTCAAAAAACTTCCTCTTCCTAGTGGGAATATCCTCGGGAAGAAGTTCGCTGAAAACAGATGCTTCAGTTGGCTCCGAGTCAGCTTTGTCAAACATTTGTTTCTTCTTCCAAGACCTCTCTTCAGATGTCTCAACTATGACTTTTTGCTTAGATGTCTCCTCTGCTGGAGGAACAGGAAAAGGAGATGTCGGGTCTCGGATTACAATCCCTTTGTTAAGGATTGGGGGGCGAGCTGACCTAGAAGCAATAGTAACCTTGGAAGATCCCAAAGTCTTCGTTAAACCTTTAAAAACCGCCTTTGAAGGTTGAGGTGCCTTTCTAGCCTTCTTGGCTTTAGCCAAGCACTGCAAAACTGTGAATAGATCCAAAGCATTACCCTTAGAAGCCATTTCACTTGTGCCATCAGTATCACAAAAGTTAGACACCATAATCCAATAATAACAACAAATAAGTATTCAAAACGTTTACCACTTCGAATGGCCAATTCCGAGGCCAATGTGTCTCTAGAAATACAAAAAGTCACTAAGCTCGACAAGACCAAATTCTTGTTTGAGAGTAGAATGGACTGTTCAGTAGTATGTTCCCTGGCCAACCTAACTCTATCTTTGCTGCGAAGATTTAAATCAGGTGAGCCACTCCAAGTGATCACTTCTCCAAAAGATCTCGGTACGTGTAAATAAAGGTCAGAACTCCGATTGCCCTAACAAAAACCATTTTTTCTTTTAGTTCTTGTTAGAGATAGGATTTTCAATAACTGGGTATATCTTTCTAAGACGACATTGTAGGTAGAACCATCCTGAGCTTCTTATTGGGTTTTTCTTTATAATGTACATATGTTCAATTTCTTTCAGGGAATGGACGAAGTCGAAAATCTGGTGCCACAAAACCAATAAACCGGATAGGATCCTCAGACTATTTAAATTCAGCTGGTATGAGGGAATCCCGAAAAAGGTGAGGATTCGGGCGAAGTAATCTTAGAGTGGAAGCCTAACACCCATATGGAAGAACTCCTCATTAAAGGCTATCTCGCCTTTAGGAGGATAACTTGGGAGTTCGTTTGCCTTTGAAATCTTAAGATACACTCCCTCGAAAATTCTGTACAACATAGTGTGTACACTTCTAAGTCTATTTTGGTTATGGAATAGGTGAATCTGTCCGCTTCAAATTGTGAGAGGTCTTGCCTCACCAAAGTAAAAAAGGTAATTGGGATGACAGCTTACCCTATACCAAAGTTGTTTCTCCTAGAAGTCTTTTTTTTGTTTTTCACAGAGGTAAAATGAAAGGTTAAAGGCCATTCTAGGGTCATCAACAACTCAGGGAGTAAACTTAAAAGTTTTTAAGCCTACTACTGAATCTATTAAGTCCTTCAATCAAATCAAATATACTACAAAATCAATCGCGAAAAAAATGGAAGGAGAAGATAAGAAACTTATTGTTGAGAGTTGAAGAACTTGAAGTGTGAAGCTTGAAGTTGAGTTATCACTACTGTTGCGTTGTTGAAATTGTTTGAAAAGGCAAAGTGATAGCGAAAAAGTAAAGAAAAAGCTAAAAAAGGTAAAGGTAGAGTATTTAAAGGAGAAGAAGAATTCCAACCGTCAATACCAGTTACAAATCAAGGGATGGGATGTTGCCACGTCAAGGGAGAAGCTGAGAGGATGCATCTCATTAGTGAAAAAGGGACAGTTAGATCTCTTGGGGTCCGAAATGTTGGGATCCCTAGAGCTAGTCATCATCTGCCACGTTACAAAAACAAGCAGACTTCTAACTGAATATTTAATTGTGACAGACAGGCATGTCTTTTCAAAACCGTCATCTTTAATTTTAATCAAGGAATAGTTGTTCTTAACTAAAACTATGGGACTTGATGTTGGGTATAGTCCAGTGTGCACTAGGCCCAAAAGAACAAAGGCCCAAAATGGCCTTACAGGAAAAGATCTCGGGTCGAAATAATAATAAAGAGTATGGAGAGAACTTCAGAAGAAATAGGAGCTGAGACCTCTCAAAGTCACCAGGAAACTCAGATTAAGTCTTATCCCAAGGACGCAACATAAAGGTCTCGCGGCCACATCTCATTAAGGTCTCAACCACAGCTTACAAGGGTCTCGGTCATAACTTATGAAGATCTTAGCCATAGCTTACAAAGGTCTCAGCCAGGCAGCATCAAAACTTATCTCAGAATAATAACGATCCCCAAACAAAAATTTTCGAAACCTCGCTACAGTTACGTATTAATGAAGAAATCATCTCTTTCCCATACATTCCTAGATTATTCCGTAATAAAGATTCTTGTCAAATTAAGTTTATTACATAATATGAATTCTAAATATATAATGCCACCAAATCCGGAAGCCGATGCTTAACCTATGGAATCTCCGTGATTCTCACACAATGGGATTCTGGTTACCAGATTTTATAATATCGTGCCATATTAAGAAGATAATAATATCTATAAAAATAGATCAGCAATAACCAGGTACGACTACTAAAACTTTAACGAAAAATACTGTAATTCTCTTTTAGTTTTCTCTTTCTCCAAAGAAAATAACTACAAATAAAATCCTAACTTAAACATCGAAGAGTTTTCATTAGACAATCGGCTTTTCACCCCATAACTGTTAATTGTGATTGTAGGTCGAGTAGAAGAAGAGGAAGATCATTGCTGGTGCACAAAATTTACAGAAGAGATTTTTGCTGCATCAATAATATATATATATATATATATAAACTCAAAAAAAATTACTATATTCTTAAAAGTTTAAAATTCAAGATTCTCTCAATATAAGTAAAACAATATTTTTAATCCTCAAAAAGTTATTATCCAATTAAAATCAGAAGGCACAAAAAATTGAAAGGGAATTTTTGACATTAAAATAGTTTTTTTATCCATAAGTCGCTTGTATATAATTGAATATATATATATATATAAATAAAGACATTTTATTTTAAATATTTGTTAAAAGTTGTAAAATAATTTTATCTCATAATTTTATTTAGTTTTTAATTTTTTATAATAATTATATTAATTTTGAGTTGAAAATTTTTATATAATTTTTTAAAATTTTAAAACTATACATAAT
The DNA here is from genome assembly GCA_035584115.1 of Cedrela odorata. Lineage (NCBI taxonomy): Eukaryota > Viridiplantae > Streptophyta > Magnoliopsida > Sapindales > Meliaceae > Cedrela > Cedrela odorata. The sequence goes on along the minus strand of JAXCLQ010000009.1, from coordinate 13,710,934 downwards.
ATTTTAAGATAATATAAATTTAAAATATATTTATATTAATTTTTGGAGTGTGATTATAATTATTCTTCAAACTAAAGTGACATGATTTTTTTTAGTTGAAGGAGGTATATGAGATTTTACAGGAGATATGAAACATATTTGGGGAATATATATATACATATATATTTTTTTTTAATTTAAGAGAGTAAAGTGACATAATGCAAGAAATATATAGAATTATTATTATTATTATTATTATTATTATTATT
>JAXCLQ010000009.1:13689237-13710586 GCA_035584115.1 Cedrela odorata | reverse complement strand
TTAATTTAAGAGAGTAAAGTGACATAATGCAAGAAATATATAGAATTATTATTATTATTATTATTATTATTATTATTGAAAATATATTTTAAGATAGTAAATGTCTCACTTGATGAATTAAAGAAGTGGTCTGAGAGTTCTGGTTGGTTGAAGTCCCACTAGCATGAGTGGCAGAGAATTGATTTGTATCGTGTAAAAAAAGATTTTTACTATTGAATTTGAGGCTGCACTGTAGATAAAACAGTATGATTATCTCCTTTATAATATCGATACAATTTAAGTAAATTTTGTTTGGATTATTAATCTGCTTTACAAATATATTTTGTGTTGTTTCTTGAACTTTTTAAACATTTCCCTCCCTCAAATGCAGGAGATTGCATTTCTTAAGCATTTTCTGGGTGACATCAATACTCAAATTTCAGCGACCATGGGAACAGTTCTCCTTTTATGACTAGATTAATGAGAAGCTTAAAACTTTTTCTCACTTCGAAGTCAAAATCTGTGTTTCTTCTCGCAAACAAACCTTATTATCAATTCCATGGCATCTGCAACCATAAACACCACCTCTGCGGTAACAACAAATTTTGCTCCAATTTCTTCTTAAGAAAAGACCCAGTTTTCCTTGCCAACGCCCTTTCACTCTCTGAGAATTTAAAATCTCGTGTCCTTGGAACTCAAATCCATGCCCATATTATCAAGTTGGGATTTACTAATGACGTTTTCTTGCAAAATAATGTGATCAAAATGTATTCAAAATGTGACGTCTTAAGTTACGGGCTTAAAGTGTTCGATGAAATGGCTACAAGAAATATTGTTTCTTGGACTTTGATCATTTCCGCTGCAATTGAAAATTGGGAGTTCGAAATGGGTTTAGAAATGTATTTGGGTATGACAAGAAATGGGTTGATACCTAACGAGTTTGCTGTTGGAAGTGTTATGAAAGTGTGTGTTAATATGGGAGCAAGTGAATTTGGTTTGTCTATTCATTGTTTTTCTTTGAAAAATGGAATTGAGAAAAATCCTTTTGTGGGTTGTTCTATTTTGAACTTATATGCTAAGCTAGGTGATATTGCAGCGGCGGAGCGGGTATTTGAGAGCATAAACAGTGATGATGTTGGCTGTTGGAATGCTATGATTGGAGGGTATGCGCAGTGTGGCTATGGCTTTGAAGCACTGAATGCTTTGTCTTCAATGCTATGTAAGGGAATATTGATGGACAAATACACCTTCATCAATGTTCTCCAGGGGTGCTCCATTGTGGGTGATACTAATATTGGAAGACAGATTCATGGACTGATCATTCAGAATGAGGCCAAATGTAGTACCTCGGTAATGAATGCTCTTGTGGATATGTACATTAAAAATGGTGGAATGGATTCTGCTTTCAAGGTTTTCGAATGGATGACTAATAAAGATGTTATATCGTGGAATACTCTTTTTGGGGGTTTCTCCCAATATGACAATCCAAAAGAAATTGCAAGCTTATTCCATAAGTTTAGCCTATCAGGCATAAGCCCTAACAATGTAACGTTCTCAATATTATTTAGACAATGTGGAGAACTACTTGATCTTGATTTTGGGCTTCAGTTGCACTGTCTTGCATTGCATTTTGGACTTCTTGACGAGGAAAATGTCACAAACTCATTAATCTATATGTTCTGTAGGTGTGGGGCAGTGGAGATGTCACGTTCTGTGTTTGACAATGTGCTTTACAAGAACATAACCACTTGGAATGAGTTAATTTCAGGTTATAATTTCAATTGTCGTGACACAGAAGTTCTAAAGACATTTTGTTATTTATGGGAGTTAGGCGTTGAAGTAAACGGGTTTACCTTCTTCTGCATTTTGGAGGTTTGTTATAGATCTGAAAACCTACAGATGGGTAGACAGATACACGGGGCTATTATTAAGTCTGGTTTTTCTTCTTGTGGATATGTTTGTAGTTCTTTGATTAAAGGTTATACTAAATTAGAACAACTAGATAATTCTTTTGAGTTCTTTAATGGGCTTGAGAGATTAACTATGACATCCTGGGGGGCCATGATATCTACCTTGGTACATCAAGGCCATAATCACGAAGCTGTCAATTTTTTCTGTTCTTTGATAGAAGCTGGTGAGAAGCCTGATGAGTATATTTTGGGCAGCATTCTAAATAGTTGTGCTCGTATTGGAGCTTATCAACAAACTAAATCAATCCACCCATTTGTTTTCAAATTGGGATTTGATAAAGAGGTGTTCATTGCTAGTGCAGTTATAGATGCTTATGCAAAATGCGGGGACATTAAAGGTGCAAGAATGGCTTTCGATCATTCTGATAACTCCAATGATGTGATTGTATATAATACTTTGATCATGGCATATGCCCATCATGGTCTTGTTACAGAAGCAATGGAAATATTTGATAAAATGAAGTTGGCTAATCTTCAGCCTAGCCAAGCGACATTTGTTTCAGTTATATCAGCTTGTAGTCATAAGGGTCTTGTTGACCAAGGCTGTCTTTTGTTCAAATCAATGGTCTTACAGTACGGAATGGAACCATCTCCAGACTGCTATGGTTGCTTAGTTGATATGTTATCGCGACATGGATGCCTTGAAGATGCTAAACATGTAATTGAGGTGATGCCTTTTCAGCCTTGGCCTGCTATTTATAGATCCTTGCTTACTGGTTGTAGGATACATGGTAATAAAGAGTAGGAGAATGGACTTCTAAGAAGCTACTTCTGCTACTTCCTAATAATGATGCTACTTATGTATTGCTATCGAATTTGTATTCTGAAGGTGGTAGTTGGGAAGGTGTTGCAAAAGTGAGAAGAGGAATGACAGAAAAACAAGTTTTGAAAGAATCCGGTTATAGCTGGATTGACTCATTGACTCCTTAAGGAACTCATTCTCCAAGGTTTAGAAGCTGTTTGGCTAAGGATATTGAATTTCTTGGGGCATGGCACTTTGATACTGATTTAGTGCTAATGTTAGGGGCAAAGGTTCTGTTTTTGCCATGTGAAGTGAAGCGTAGTTGTGCTTTGCATGCAGTCAAAGAGTTGCTTTGACACTGATGATATCTATTGTGATGATTGGTTTTTCCAATACCAATTTATTGCTATCTTTAGCAAAAAAGACTTCTTGTGATTCAGCCCAGGTATTTTATGTGATTGTTTGTTGGGGTCTGTTACTTGTAATCCTTTGGCTCCAAGTTCTCATCTTCTGCTCGCTGGCTTAAGGAGTCCTCCCAATCCCAAGCTTTATCATTTGGTTCGTTATTTGCTTTGTATTTGATAAATCCTTTCTTAATTCTTTCTTTACTGTAATAAAATAATGCATTTCCTTCTTTATCTCTTCTTTCTGAGAAGACAGATTCACAGATCACAGAGCTTCCAAAGTTATTGCTTACTATGGCTTAAAGTCACCTCCTTGTAAACTTGTGAGTGAAATTGGTTGGATTAGCTTCTTGTTTGTTGTGTATAAATTCACTTTTATTTTTTATTTTTTGAATTTCAATACCTAAGATTTATTTATACTTTTTTTTTATATAGTTTTTAGGATGCTTTAGAACCAAATATGAGCAAGAAAACACTTGAAGAGCTTTGGGGAGAGCATTATTGTGGTTATGTGGAAGGTTTGAATAAACACCTTGAGAAAGATTGTATATTGTATGGTTTCACTCTTGATGAACTTGTTAAAGCTACTTATAACAATGGCAACCCTTTACCCGAATTCAACAATGCTGCCCAGGTGGTATGTCTAAACTTGGTCCTTGCTAGCTCCTTTAGTAAATTGTTGGAGTTAAGTTGCTTAAACTGGTTGATTAATTTGTTGATTGTTCCATTTGTTGTACTGAAAACAGTTTTTGGGTGTGTACCAGCTCTTCAACAAATCTTATAGCTATTTATTTTATACTTTAACTTCGGCAGAAAGATTGAATGTCGATGTTGTGTCAAATTTTCTTGCTTTATCATATTAGTTATTTTGTCTATTGTATATGTGTATCAATGCAATTTGATGTTTGCATGATTGATAAGAAGAAGAAGAATAAAGAATTTTTTCCAGAGTTCAATTCTGTTTGTTATGATACACTATTAGTAGTGAGTACATAAAGACTTTTTGAGCTCAGGATTTGTAGCTCAAATGTTGCCCCATACAGCCCAACTCTTCTGGTGGGATGTGGTTGAGTTTCTTTTAGAAGATAAATCTTAAGAAACACCACATGATATGTGCTAGTGCTACTGGGTTTTTGGGTTATCCGAGTAGAGTGCAGCCATTCCATTGGTTGAATTGCATATGATCATCCGTTTTGGATTATTTTCAAACCATCTGAAGGACAAACTTAAACCTTGTATCCATTAGATTTGGTTGATCAAAACCCAGACAAGGTTGCATTGCCAGATAGGTCAAAAGCAAACAAGGTATTTGCTTTTAACTACTTCAAGGTTACAAAAAACAAAGCCCAAAGCTGACCAGATTATTGCAACTTCCTCAATGGAAGTCCCAGGCGGGTCACATCATTATGATGTGGAATATCTATCCACAAGTATTTGATTTTAGTGAAAGATTCAATGACCTATAGGTTATTTAATTATTATTAATATCAATCATTTTATCCTTTGGGATAAGAATCTAAAGGTGAATCTCTAGTAATTTTTGGATTTAAGTTGGAAACAAGTCACCAAACATATTTATAAGTTGATTTTGGTTGCAAGAAATCCCTTCTATCTAAAGTTCCTTTGTGGGTATCAGTTGGTTATACTGATAAGATCTCTTGGGCGGTACAGGCGATTTGAGATATGAATTCAACTCACATAGGCTTACTCAGAGTTTTGGTTTACATCCATACAAACAAACTAAAATAAAATAAGAAAACCTTCTATCTAAGATTCAGTTTATTTTTCTTATATTTGGTTTTTCTACAACATAATTGTAGTATTTATAGGGAGGGTTAGTTGAAACTCTGTCTGATTTTCTGGTCAAGAAGCCAAAAATTTTGTCGGCATCATTTCATGACACTTTAGAATATAGAGGTTCTTGTAGTTGTAGACAAAGTTGGTTACTTTAGTAAGTCATGAATTGCTAATCATGTCTTATGTGTTTCTGAAGTTTAAATAACACTGATGTGGAATTGCTGCTTATCCTATCACTGCAGGTTGGGAATCATGACTTCTTTTGGGAGTCCATGCAGCCTGGAGAGGGCTACATTCCCAAATATGGAGTACTTGAGCAGATTGAAAAGGATTTTGGTTCCTTGACAAATTTCTCTTTCGCTATTTGCAGAACGCTTATTATCCCGATTACAAGGTATGTAACTGTCACTCCCGCATCTTTTACCATTCATTTAGATATTTTCTTGACAAATGACAATCCTTTTGCTTCTTCTGAACAGAATGACAAAGGGAAGTGTGTGAATGGTTTATGAACCACCTTGTCTCTTGGAATGCTGCAAAGTCTTGTATGGTCCGTGCGGAGGCCTTTGTGAATTTAGGTGAACCCAAAATTTCTGTCGCTTAAAAATGTTTAAATATAGGGAAGCAGCGGGCAAATGGTAGAACGGTTAGTTGTGGCTGAGAAAAAAATTATAATGCATGTTTGCAGTTCAGTTCAATTCTGTAGATTAGAAGGGTAGAATTAGGCATATAGCAGTCTTCCGAGCCCTAAAGAAGTGGTGCAATTTTGATTAAAAACATTTTTTATTTTACATTTTCGTGTATTGAGCTCCATAGTCAAATGATTTAAATACTTGAGGAAGCTGTGTTTCCCGAAGGATAATAACTCTTCTTACTTACTGGAGTTAGGAAAAAAAAATAAGAGACCAGTTCATCAGGTGAACCGTCTATGAAGCATCAATTCAAACATTCAATTTCAACATTCTGTCTGTTTTGTTACTTCTGAAATTAATTAAGAAAGAATATATAAACTTGGAAGATTTAATCAAATATACACTCTAATCTTAATAATTTTAAAAATATCTACATAATTTAATCATCATTAATATTTTATAAATACTCTTTAATCTATAATTAAATAATATAATCCAAAAATTTAAGTCCGTTTTTTTTTTCTAATTAAAAAAAAAAAAAAAAGGACGTTTTGAAGACGAGCTGCTGCATACTATTCGAGTGTAATAAGAAATAAAATACCTCCAAGAAACGAAGTCGTTTCATTTCGTTCCCGAAGACAATGACGGAATTAGAAGAACGGCAGAACATATACTTTCTTTAGCGTTGCGAGTTCCAGAGTTGAAGCGTGTTGTCGAAGATTAAGATTACTCGAAGGTCTGATCTCTCTTTTCCTCTGTCCATCTCTGAACGAACACTCTATTTCTCCTTCTGATCTTGTTTGGTTGGTGAGAAAGCGAAGGGAAAGTAAGCAATGGGTAAGCTCAATCGAGTTTATCAAGGTTTTGATTTAATATTGTGTGTATTCGAGTTCTTTCAACTCCAGCTATTGATTACATCTGATTATCTTTCATTCGTTGCTTACCCATCTCATTTTAACCTAATCGAATCTGACCCTCCGACTCAGAGAATGATTTGTTGATATCATTCATGTTTGAATTTATTGTATGTTTTTGGTTATTGAATTCCATCCCTATCCACATTTCCAACTTTCCTTTTTATTAGATATTAAATTCAGAAAACTCAGCTTATTAGATGCGTGTATGTTTTTTTTTTTCTTGCTAATTATTGAACCCCGAGTGATCCTTTGCTGTATAAAATAATTAAGTACATTTTGTTTGGATTAATTTGCTTCCTTGCTTAATGATGTATTCACAAATTCTTAAACCATTCTCTCTTATAAATATGCAGGAGATTCCGTTTCTTAAACATTTTCTGGGTGATATTGATACTCAAATTTAGTGTTGATATTACGAAACGATGCATCCATGTCAGGTCTGAAGTAAAGTCCAGCAAGTTTGTTCACCCTTGTCCTTCACTGAGCTATCCATATTTAATATCCCCATTGTGGTAAACCAGTGACGGAAAATTGGTACTTTAATTTGATGAAAATGACAGAAATTTTCAGTTACACAGCTTGCAAACAGTTATCCCAGATGTTCTTGGGGGTATTCTTTTTTCACAGTTCGGAGTATGTTTTAGCGATTGCCTTTCATGGGAGACAGAATGTTACTCTTAGGTCACTTCTGATTAGCCAAAAGTATCTTTTGGCAATGCTGTTCTCATTGGTGGAGTACCTTGTTGAAATTGTCTTCTTTCCGGGGCTGAAGGAATATTGGTGGATAAGCAATGTAGGTCTTGTGATGGTTCTAGTCGGGGAAATCATACGTAAAATGGCTATTATAACAGCTGGTCGGTCCTTCACACACCTCATCAAGATCTATCATGAGGAAAATCATGAACTGATTACTCATGGAGTATATAGATTTTTCCGTCATCCCAGCTACTGTGGTTTCCTCATCTGGTCAATTGGCACCCAGATAATGCTGTGTAATCCTATATCCACAATTGGATTCACAATTGTTGTCTGGAACTTCTTTGCCGAACGGATAAGATATGAAGAGTATTTCTTGAGACGGTTTTTTGGGTCACGATATGAGGAATATGCACGGCGAGTTCCTTCTGGAGTGCCATTTGTGAAATGATAATATATAAATTCACTAGGCAGGTTTGCATTTGTCTTGCCATACTGACCTTGCTTCATCTGGAAAATTGACTTTTTGTTTAATAGGGAATAGAAAGATTAGAGATTTTTTGAAGCTGAAGAGATCAATGGTTGGCAAGAGTGACAATTTAAATTATCCCCTTTTATTGTGGCTTTATGGTTGCCTGGGCTGTTTACTATTGACACTAGCTAAGGTTTTATGAAGATTTGTTGTTGTTGAGTCATGTTAGGAGAAATGCTTATCAGAAATTTAGCGAATGGGTATAGAGATCCATCCTCAGTTATTTTAGTGTTGGATTTAAGGGTTGTTTTCGACTCATAAAAAATAAAGCTTTTCGCTGTTAATTTTATTTATCTGAATTTGAAATGTCATCATAACTAGTTTTTGAATAGACGCGGCCCTATTTCAGTTTGTGAAAATTAACATACTTCCATTGCTGTATGACAATTTATCTCTTGAAGTGGAGTGCTGTAATGCTGAATAATATGATTGTGTTCACAGTATAAGATGTTTTACTACCAGCTTATCTGGAATGACATGGATCCCCAACCTAACAAGTTCAAGTTTTTATCAACTGAACTTCTTACATGAAGATCTTCACTCATTTTTTTTTTCTTTTTTCTTTCTCTTTTTCATACTTTTTTTTTCTTCTCGTTTCTTGCTTTAGAGTTTGGATGATAACTTCATAAAATAATTTCATTAGTTCTGCCAAATTCTGGCTATCACTTGCTCTAGCATTATTGCTGAAAGCTAAATATATGGTTTCTCAGGGCTAATAACAAAACCCAGAAAAATTCAGGAAGATTAGATGGGGGAATTTTTCAACTCTGTCCAACACGCAGAAAGTTGAAGGTAGGCAGGCCAACATAAACCGTGAACCATTTTTATTACCCTCGGAAATCCTGCTTACTTTTATACCACCTTATCAAGCAAGCCTCCACTGTATCAATTGTTTCTTGCTTGGGAAATTTTCATTTTAATACAAATTCTGGACATTGGATTCTTCATCTTTTCTAGTTGTTTAGCTCATCCCTACTAAACTTATCTAGCATTTTTTTTACTTTCCCAGCCTGAGTTTGGCTAACTTGATGTTGCTGATTTCTCAATGTGTTTACTTATTGATTATAATGGAAGAGCTATTAGTTAGAAATTGTTATTATCATCTTGAATACTCAGTTATATTAAAATATAGTTAATTTTCATTGTTGCCACTGTTAACCTTATGTATGGGAATTTGAAGATGCTTGTTCTACTGATTTTGAAATAAAGATTTTCTATTTACGTTGCCCCAGAATCTATCTTGTCCGGACGAGCAGGAGAAATGATATATTTATTAATTACCATTCTAATCTCTCTCATGCACTACCCAATGCATCTGCTTTTAGATCCAAAAAAACAGAGCACCTGAAAATAAGAATAACTCAATCTGTTATTTCAGTTTTTCAGCTCAACAAATGGACCCTAACGAACTTAGGCTGATTTTTTAGTCATCTTAAATCCACAAATCTCAACCTCGAGTCATAAAATCAGTATCTCACCTGTTCTTCCTCACCATGTTCATTCTTCAGTGCCAATTCCATCAAAGTCTAAGCAATGCTTCAACTTAGCAATCGGCCGTGGCTTAGTGAGCATGTCTGCAGCATTTTCAAATGTATGATCCTTTTCAAGTTTAACAACTCCCCTGAAAATCTCATCTCTTATATAATGCAGCCTTATGTCAGTGTTTAGTTCTCTCAAAATACATTTGTGATTCTTAGCCAAATGTATTGCACTTTAGCTATTACAATATACACATATTAACTCTTGTTTTAATCTCAATTCAGCTGTTAATCCTTGAAGCCACTTAGCTTATTTAGATGCTATGTACTCAGCCTCTGTTGTTGACAATGCTACAACATGCTGCAATGCTGATTTCTAGCTAACCACACGTTCACAAACTGTAAACATGTATTCAGTGAGAGATCTTCTCTTATCCAAGTCACTTGCATAATCAGTATCAACAAATCTCATTACTCCATTCTCCATTGACCTTGACTCTCCATACCTCAAACCCAATTTCAGAAATCCTTTCAGATACCTTAGTATCCATTTTATTGCCTGCCAATGCACCCTTCCAAGACCAGCCATGTACCTCTTCTCACCAAGCTTAAGTAATAAGTTATATTTGGTGCAAATCATTGCATACATTATACTGCCTATAGCATTAGCATGGGAAATCTGTCTCATCTCATTCCTAAATTGGTCATTTTGTGGGCTAAGTTGTTTTGACAATTTGAAATGACCAATCATAGAATATGTTACTGGTTGTGAATCAAGCATTCCAAACATTCCCGACACTTTTTTCACATAACCATGCTGAGAAAGAAACATGGTTTTCTCATCTCGATTTCTGGTTATTTCGATATAGCAAATCCTTCTAACAACCCCTATATGTTTCATTTCAAACTCACTCATCAACTGATGCTTGAGTTTCATGATTTCTGCCCTATCTTTGCTTGTTACCAACGTATCATAACATAAAGCAACAAGAAGATTGAAACGTCCTGCCCCAAATTTTTAGAGAATTTAAGACAAGTCCTTTCTAAGTTCTATAATCTAGAATAAAAATTATTTATACAATTGAAACTTTACAGACACTTCAGCAAAACCTCCCCTGTTTTTTGAACATTACCCACCCGCAATTACCAAAATAAACACTTCCAAAACTTATGCCAGCTTCAATCACTTCTTATTTTATTACAAATGTCAAAATAACACGTCACTTTCTACATATTTCAATGATCAAATACCTTACATACTATATTTTTATAATCATTTGCAAATCATAAATCCAATATGACAAACCAACTTTTCAATATCCCTGTCCAAGACAATATACAAATAAATCTAAAAAACCTAATATATGGTACAAGAAATCTAACAACTTACTCAAATATGATCTCAAACAAAATCTACATAAAATACATAACAAAAATAATATAAGCAATTATATCATCATTCACTAGTAACTAATTTCATCATTGGACTGACTAGTTTGCTCTTGAGGGGAAAATAAAAATAAAAATAGGGTAAATATAGCAACTTTTTCTAAATATATATATTATTTGCTTTAAATATCAAAACTTCTCCCTAATACTTTTTTTAATCTAAATATTTATACAAATTTTAAGTTGCGAAATTATATATACATTATAAATACATTAAAATCTCTCTATAGTGTTACACTATATAGAAATAATCTTCATGGAGTTATAAAAAATTTTGATCCCAATTTGGGCTAGTTATAACTAAAAATAAACTCCACATTATAATAAATTATAAATTTTCTAGATCTCATATTAAGAAACTTGCCTTTACATAATAATAATTATATGTATATTACAAAAAAAAATGTTATGTTATAATAAAGAAAAGAAATAATGAAATAAAATATTTTTTTTAAAGTTGTTTGAGACAATAATTTATTCTTAAGAGTTGTGTTGTGGTGTCATCCTTGTTGTTCTACACCTAGCTACTCCATTTTTCTTACAAAACTAATCAAACTCCTTGTTACAAAATTATAACCCATCATTTGTTATAAAGGCCTTGATTTTCTTCAATTTGATTCTAAACTAGTGCTTTCCAAACCTTATGCCTTTGTGGTACTTTATCTTTTGTCTTCAATACATAAACCCACAATTTTCTTAAGAGATTATTAATGAAAGACAAAAAAAAAAGATACTTACACCCACCCAATGAAAGAACTTGGGTAGGACCTTAAAAGTTTGAGTAAATATAATCCAATGTTTTCTTAGTTTTGTGTATAGTTTTTGTAAACCTAAGTCTACAAAATTTCCTAAAACACATATCTCACAAAAAATTTAAGTCATCTAGGTTATCTGAACTTTGAAATTCTTGTTTTTGTAACTCTAATAAGCTATTTTTAATCATGTGTCTCATCCTAAGGTGTCATAGTCAAGTTTTATCAATATGAACTCAATCACACTAAAACTAAGCCATTTGTAGTTTTTCCATCAAGCATATAAAAACCAATTTAGTGAAATGTCTAAGGTCCAATCAGACTTATATATAAAATCACATTAATAATATTGGCAATTTTATCTATAAGCGTATGTTATGTATTTAAGATTTCTTATATGATAATATCCATAAAATAACACTTAGAGGAGTCAATTTAATTAATATATGAGATTCTATTATTCTTAAATAGTCTTAATCGTATGATTATCAATACTAAGACGTTGATATATCCAATTTAAACTAACATATGTTATAAATGTTATCTTGTTAAAGGTAGGTAACTGATCTCATGGGCTACTAGTGAAGATATTTACTAAGTTAACACATGAATATTTATTAGATAACAAGTACAATGATCTAGCTCACAAAAAAATACATATAAAGCTATTATTCAAGTGTTTATGGTAATTATCTTTGTAGCGATAGTATAACTGATCTTTAAACTTGATATCTCTATAATATCTAGTGTGTAGATCATATATCCTTTAACACTACATCTCTGTCGTTCGATAAGAGATTGCGCACAGGATAGTGATTGGGCAATATGAGAAGTATAAGTAGGTTGCGATGAATCAATAAAGGATAATTAAAGAAGATATTATAGTTTAAGTATATATTGCATAAGTGATAACGTAAACCCATGGCCATGGTGAGAGATTTTAGAAAAGGGTTTTGAAATCTCTAGTTTACAAGTTATCTGCCTAATGCAATAATATTGCAATCATGATTATTGGAGTTGACACTTTTCATACTCTAAATTAAGGTAACATATAGTTATAGCGAAATGATTGTATCATACGATAATCGTTTATGAAATAAGTTTTATAAATTAATATTATTTCTCAATTAGCGGCCATGATGTATTCCTAAATGTCACTCTTAATCTATGAAAATAGTTTCTTGATTAAGGAGTTGATTGAGTTAATTACAGATAAGTTAATTATTAATTTATCTAGGCTTATGAAGTCTATAATTATCTTCATTTTCAACATAGAAGATAACCTAATGGGTCATATACTAAAAGTTATTGAGAAATTAAGATTAAATTATGTAAATAAAAGGTTAAGAACTTAATTGTTAAGTTCTTAATTTTTAAAAGTTTATTTAATAGTTTTATAAACTATTAAGATTGAATTATAATTATGCAAAGTGTTTACATTTAATTATAGATTTCTTAATTTGATTAAGGTAATATTATTTAATTAATTATATTAATTAACTAATATTTAATTTAAAGAGAAATACTAATTGTTGTCCTAGTTGACTATGACCAAGAGAGGAGTGAATTGGGTTATTTAAAAATTTCAAACTTTAAAATGAATGCAATGTAATGCAGCAAATAAAACAGTAGAAAGAGAAAGCAAACACATATTTTATAATGGTTCAGCAAGTTTGGCCTACGTTCACTCTCTCGGTTTTGAATTACCACTGAGATTTAACTATCTCTTTATTTCTTCGAGTCAAGTGAAACATAATATAACTCCTTCTGAGGTGAAGAGCAACCATATACTTTCTTTTTACAGAATGAAGAGAAACTCAATATAATCTTCGTTTAATCCAGGTGAAGATAAACCCACTTAAATCATAAATGTAATTCTGTTTTAGAACTCTCACAATAGAGTTGATATATAATAAACTTGTACAAGTAATTTTCTCTCACGGGAAAGAATGAAGAACAAATAAAGTGGAGAGAGAAAGTATGTTTTTCACGTTAAGAATTTTCAAATGAATGTTTAATGATTTTTAAGAATATGCTTTGTTATTCTTCTTCTTTTGAAATTCTTCTATTTATATTTAGTCTCTTTTTGAAAACTCTTATGTTCAACGGTTTGATTAAGTGCATTTAATGTCCGCTATAAATGCTGCAGAAATTATCGTTGAGTTTTAAAACGTCACGAAGTATCAATCTGTTCTGACAGTGTATCGATCTGTTTTTGTCAAATTTGAATCTAAGTTAGTCTTTAATCTTGAGTATCAATCATTTCTTCTTTACGTATCAATCTAGTTTGTATTATAAATACTTTTGAACTCTCTAAAATGCGAAGTATCGATATGTTCTATTTTAGATATAGATTAGGTTCTTATCGTAATTATTTTTGAATCAACCATGTACCTTTTCTCACCAAACTTAAGTATTAAGTTATATTTAGTGCAAATTATTGCTTACATTATACTGCCTATAGCATTAGCATGGGAAATCTATCTCATCTCATTCCTATGTAGATCATTTTGTGGGCTAAGTTGTTTTGACAATTTGAAATGACCAATCATAGGACATGATACTGGTTTGAATCAAGCATTCCAAACATTCCCAACACTTTTTTCACATAACCATACTGAGAAAGAAACATGGTTTTCTCATCCCGATTTTTGGTTATTTCGATATTGCAAATTCTTCTAACAACCTCGTATCTTTCATTTCAAACTCACTCATCAATTGATGCTTGAGTTTTATGATTTTTGTCTTATCTTTGCTTATTACCAACATATCATCTACGTAAAGCAACAAGAAGATTGAAACTTTATAGACATTTCAGCAAAACCTCCCTTGTTTTTTTTAACATTATCAACCTGCAATTACCAAAATAAACACTTCCAAAACTTGACTTCAATCATGCCAGCTTTAATCACTTTTTATTTGATTACAAATGTCAAAACAACACATCACTTTCTACATATTTCAATGATCAAATACCTTACATACTATATTTTTATAATCATTGCTAATCATGAATCAAAACCCAATATGACAAACCAACTTTTCAATATTCCTGTCTAAGACAATATACAAATAAATTTCAAAAATCTAGTGTAAGGAACAAGAAATCTAACAACTTATATGTGATCTTAAACAAAATCTACATAAAATACAGGACAAAAATAATATAAGCATTATATCTTCATTCACTAGTACAACCTTGACTAATTTCATCATTGGACTGACTAATTCCTACTCCATAAAGGGGAAAATATAAAATAAAAATAGGGTGAGTATAATCTCAGTGAGTAGATGTAAAAATAATGTACAAACTTTTTCTAAATATATATATATATATATAGAAAAAGTTTGTTTTATTTGAAACAATATATATATATATATTGTTTGCTTTAAATATTAAAACTTCTCCTTAATAATTTTTTTAATGTAAATATTTATACAAATTTCAAGTTGCAAAATTATATATATTGTAAATATAGTAAAATCTCTCTATAGTGATACTCAATATATGAATAACCATTATGAAGTCATAAAAAAAACTTGGTCTCAATTTAGGCTAGTTATAAATAAGAATAAATTTCACATTATAATAAGTTATAAATTTTTTAAATCTTGTCTTAAGAAACTTGTCTCCACGTAGTATTAATTATATGTATATTGCAAAAATAATTATAATGTGTTACATGAAAGAAAATAAAAGATGGAATAAAATATTTTTTTCAAAATTATTTGGGACAATGATTTATTCTTAAGAGTTGTGTTGTGGTGTCGTCCTCATTGTTCTATGCCTAGCTACTCCATTTTTCATACAAAACTAATCAAACTCCTTGTTGCAATATTCTACCCCATTATTTGTTATAAAGATCTTGATTTTCCCCTCGGTTTGATTCTTCACTAGTGTTTTCCAAACCTTATGCCTTTGTAGTACTTTATCTTTTGTCTTTAATACATAAAACCATAATTTTCTAGAGAGATTATTAATGAAAGACAAAAAAATACTTACCTCTGTCCAATGAAGGAACTTACCAGGACCTTAAAAGTCTAAGTAAATATAATCCAATGTGTTCTTGGTTTTGTGTATAGTTTTCGTATACCTAAGTCTACAAGATTTCCCCAAAACATATATCACACAAACATTTAAGTCATCTAGCTTATCCGGACTTTGAAATTTTTGTTTTTGTAACTCTAATAAGCTATTCTCACTCATGTGTCCCATCTTATGGTGTCATAGTCTAGTTTTATCACTATAAGAACTCAATGTCACCAACACGCATCCATTTGTAGTTTTTCCATCAAGCATATAAAAATCATGTTAGTGAAATGTCTTTGGTCCAATTAGACTTAAATATGAAATAACATTATTACATTGATTAATAATATTGGCAATTTTATCTATAAGCATATGTTATGTGTTTAAGACTTCTTATATGATAAAGTCCATGGAATAACAGTCAGATGAATCAATTTATTTGATATATGATATCATGTTATTCTTAAATAGTCTCCGTCACATGATTATGAATACTAGGACGTTGATATATCTAGTTTAGACTGGCATGTGTTATGAATGCTATCTTGGTGAAAGTAGGTAGTTGATCTCATGGGCTACTAGTGAAAATGTTCACTTAATCTAATACATGGATGTTTATTATATAAGAAGTACACCGAATAAACTCATTGAATAA
Source organism: Cedrela odorata (assembly GCA_035584115.1). Taxonomy (NCBI): domain Eukaryota; kingdom Viridiplantae; phylum Streptophyta; class Magnoliopsida; order Sapindales; family Meliaceae; genus Cedrela; species Cedrela odorata. Next base: position 13,694,553 of record JAXCLQ010000009.1, on the reverse strand, counting down.
TTCGTATAGAGTGATTATTAAGTGTCTATGGTAATTATCTTTGTAACAATGATATGACTGGTCCTTACACTTGAAATCTCTATGATATCTAGTGTGTGGATCATATATGCTTTGACACTGTATCTCTATTGTTCGGTGAGGGATTGTGTATAGAATAATGATTGGGTAACATGAGAAGTATACGTAGATTGTGAAGAACCACTCTTGATAATTAGAAAAAAATATTACCCATGGCTATGGTTAGAGATTTTCTAGTTTGGAAGCTATTGATTTAAGGCAATATTATTACAACCATTATTATTTGAGTTGACATTTTCCTTATTCTAAATTATGGCATACTATAATTATGGCGAAAGGATTGTATTATACGATAATCATTTATGGAATCAGTTTCATGAATTAATATTCTTTCTCAACTGGTGATCATGATATATTACTATATGTCACTTTTGATCTATGAAAATAGTTTCTTGATTAAAGAGTTAATTAAGAATAAGTTTATTATTAATTTATATAGGCTTATAAAGTATACAACAATCTCTATTGTCAATATGAGAGGGAACATAATGAGTCATATACAAAAACTTATAAAAGAATTAAGGTTAAATTATAAAGATAAAAGATTAAGAATTTAATTGTTAAGTTCATAATTTTTAAGGGTTTATTTAATAGTTTTAAAAACTATTGAGATTGAATTATAATTATGCAAAGTATTTATATTTAATTATAATTATTTAATTATAAATTTCTTAATTTGATTAGGATAATATTATTTAATTAATTAGATTAATTAAATAGTATTTAATTTAAAGAGCAATACTAATAAAATTAAGAATTCATTTAGTTAAGTGACTTTTTTATATGAATTAGGATTTAAAAAGTCAAATTATGAAATTTATGTAAATCTCCCTTTTGCCTAAAAATCACAGAAAAAAATAATTAAAAGAGAATTTTCTTTAAGAGTTGAGAGAAATTTATTTATCTTTGTCAAAATTTTAAAAAAATTAAAATCATGATTTGTTTCTTTCAAGAACTGGCATTTAGGAAAATACACTTTATATAATCAAGTTTTAGTAAAATTTTAAATTTTTAATTCTCTACTTTATATGGATTATCATTAAAGTCGTAATTTATTCAAAAAAAAAACTCGCGTAGTCTCTGTATTTTAGTCATAACTTTTAAATTCGATGTTAGATTAATGCAATTCAAAAAGATCTGTAAATAATAAAAAAAAATTCAGAAATTCATATTTCTCGAAATAATCCTGATTCGGACATTTTTAATGTCAAAATTGCATTGGAAGTATAGATATGCAAGAAATCCAGGAAAAGGCTTCAAGATTCATCATGGAGGATTCAAGAAGCCAAAAATCTTTAAAGATCCAACAAAAATTCAAAATCTTTTTAGTGTAAAGTATTTCATATTAACATTCTTGATGTTCTTTATTGATTTTTATTATAAACCATACATAATAAAAGCATCCTTTCCTTGAATGAGAATTAAGAAAGTTTTAATTTTCCATTGCGTATATGTTTTTGATTTCCCAACAATCCATTGTTCAATATTCTCCTTAACAACAACATTGATTCCTTGATAACTTTCAAGACGTTTTCCATCTTTAATGCAACAGCCTGACTTATCTAACATGCCCATTGAAAAAATAAATCATTTTTAAATTAGCAACATGCATAACATTCTTCAAGTCGAAATATCTTTCGTTTGACAACTTAAGCCTAACACTACCGATACCAATCAATGAGCAAGACACATTATTTTTCATCAAGACTCTTCCACCATTTAGGCTTTCACAGGTGATAAAAGAACCCCTACTTGGACACATGGAATAAAAAGCCCGAGTCAAGTATCCATTCACCTTCTGTTCTCTTGTCAGTAGCAATCACTGTTGATTCATACCACTCATCCTTTGAAGATTCAGGATCATCTTCTGAATTTTACTTTGCATAAACTGTGGCTACAGCATTTCCATTTTTGTTTTTCTTCTCCTCTTTCTTGAGCTTTCTTTCGGGGCAATTCTTCTTGAAATGCCTCTCTTTGTGACATTGGAAGCATTTAAAAGACTTTTTGTTTGGATTTCAATCTGTACTGCTTCTTTTGCTTAAAATCTCTCTATTCCTGCCTCCCTCCTGCCAACAAATCTTCACTATTTTCATCTTTTTTGATCTCTCCCCTTTCTTCAATTCTTTAGAATTAAGTGCAGTCGTAATATCTTACATAGAGAAAGTTTCTCTACCAAGTGTAAAGGTATCGACAAAATGTTTATAAAAGTTTGATAGAGAGCCAAGTAAGAGCATGGCTTGGTCTTCTATCTTCTATTTTAATATCAATGTTCTCCAGGTCCAAGATCATTCTGTTGAATTCATCGAGATGTTTTCTAACTGAACCACCTTCTTACGTGCCACAAGTGTAGAGCTTCATTTTCATAGACAGACGATTGGCCAAGGACTTGTTCATAACTAGAAAACAGAGGACCTGGAACCAACATAATAACTGAATCTATTACTTCAGTTTTCTAGATCAAAAAATGGGCCCATGCCAAAGCCATTTATATAGCATAATGAATTATATTGTAAAGTAAAGCTAAAGAATAAAATAAATATAACTAAATTATATTGCATAGTGAATTATATTGATAATAAATACAAAAACTGTTTTGATACTATTAAGTATATAGAGGTATATAGTAATAAAGTATTTGAAATTGCATCAATAACTATATATATACATATATATATATATATATATATTATAATGAATGTTAAGTTATATTTTTGTTTTCAAAAACATTTAAGATCAAATTTGGATTTAATTATTTCTTATATCTTACGCGATTTATTTATAATTATTTAAATTTAATTTTTTGATGGATTTCTTGAATAAACGAAGGGCCAGTTATTGTTGATCAAATTATGCATGCAAATTGTGGGTTGCAACATCATGAAAAATGCATAGGTAAAATTAGAAAAGCGGAATCCTGTGAAAATTGTTGTGTGGTAAACCTTCTTTTTTTTTTTTCTTTTTCATACGCAAGTAAGAAAATTTTCAAACATAAGAGGAGAAAATTCAAAATGCATAGGTAATTAATTAGTCCCGGCCAAGAAAATCTTGCTTAATCTGCCTATTAAAACAAATTTAATACCCTCATTTCATTTATAAACTTGGGTTGCTATATTTCATAATTTAAGTGAATAACCAAAAGAGGCAAAAGTTAGAACATTGAAATACACCAACACACAAAATTGTACCATCATCACAATTAAACTTCATTTACTATTAAAATACGGTGGTTGTAAGACACAATTATCTAGAAATGAAAATACTTAATATTAAATATTAAAAATAAAATAAAATTAATATTACCAAATACTTTTTTATTTTTTATTTTTTAAAATATAGTATAATCCCCACAATCTCAAACCAAGTCTAAGAAAATATCAAAATGACAGCATAAATATAAAATTGCAAGATTGCTGGAAAAAGAAAATGGAATAATAACGTAACCATAGTCCATAACAATGTAACCAGCATATTGAAAGCATATGTGGATAAAACCAGCAGCCTCACTAGTTCAGCAGCAACAAGAACATTGCAGACCACAAACTATTAGAAAAAACATAAATGAAGAAACCCCAGCTGCAACCAAAAGCGGAAGTTACACCAGATAGTATGATAAGCAGACAACCAGGGAAGTTCTGCAGAATTCCAAAAATTTTCACCATCAAACAGCAAAAACAATCCACCAACAGAGTTGTATTTTCAGAGTAACATTAAGGAATATATGATAAACAGAAATGTGAAAGCATTACAGGTCTGGAACTTTATTAGACAAGTATACAATGTTCCCGAGGCAGCAAAAATTAGTAACAATGCAGAAAAATCACAAAACCAAACGAATGGTAGTAGGACGGAGCAGAAAAAAAAATTTCAGCTAAGAAAAATTCAGAAACAAAGACTGCAAATCATAATCCCAGTTAGTCCACCTGAAGCCTGCAAAAAATGCAGCAACAACAGTCCTGTAAGAAAGCTATCCAGTATCACAGACAACGCCAGCTCTAGAACCTTCAAAGACCATATGCAACACATTTTCTCACTTCTCAGAGCAAAATTCCAGGAGAGACAAAAATAGTTAAAAATCAAAGATTCTAGAATCCTATCAGCATTTAGACTGCAAAAAGATCCCTGGGCTCTCCCGTAGCATCCAAATAGAAATAGTAGTGAACACCATAACAGTAACCCATTAAAAGACAACCCCTAAATATCTACATGAAAACGTGCCTCAACCCCTTAAACCAACAGTATCATGTCCGGAGAACAATCTGATGTAAAGCGATAACAATCGCAGCCAGTAAACAAACACAAATCCGGCAAATTCACTTATTTCTTAAAAGAAAAGCTTACGAAAAATTTTCTTTGATCATTTCTCATTGGTCTTGCTTTGAAATAAGTAGAGAATCCACTGCTCCTTTACTCTATTGTCAGTAAACATAGCATGATGTAGTCCATGCTGAAAATCAAAATAAGAAAATACACTAGTTACAACTATAGATGATCAAGCATGTAAAGAATTTTGAAGGCAAATTAAAAGAAACTTAATCAGATATACATCTTAGGCTTCTTTTGATATTGGAGTGTTGTGACTTTGAAGTAACAATTGTTGTGGAATGCAAGTATTAGATATCAAATATTGATGAAAAAATAAGTGAGGTCTACTAAAAATAGGTATTATCAAACACTTTTTTAACTTTGTATTCAAAACAAGTAGAAATACCACAATGTTTGATGCTTGAACTACCTTTGCTAGACGTTTGCACGTGAGTTTATCAGCATAACGTAATAGCAAGTCATAAATCATTCCTCGAGAAATGAGACAATCCAATGTATAAAGAATACTCGCAGGCAACCCCAAGGGAAAAAGAATTTCAAACCCCAATTACCCTGCGTAACAATAAATGCATTATCACATGCATAAAGCTTAATTCCAGGAAAACAGTAATATTGAAGAACATTTCATTTGAATGAAAAATCTGAAAGAAGCCAATGCTGAAAAATAAATTTGCTCACATAACTGATAAACTTCTCACTACAAAATTGATGAAATGTATGTCTTATAACTTTTAAAAGCAATTACAGTACTGAGTTCAACTTCTAAACATTACGACCTAAGGTCCTCTGCTTTGTTGCATGCTGGACTACTTTTTCTTCCACAGGAAGGCCCTTCCGTCGCCTCACAGCATCAATGAGCTTTCTTGGTGTATTGGGAGGAACACTAGAACCATCTCCAAACTCTTCAATCTCCTC
>JAXCLQ010000009.1:13663045-13676381 GCA_035584115.1 Cedrela odorata | reverse complement strand
TGAACCGTTATCAAATTTTATTAGCACTACTTTCACTAACTAAAAATCAAAAAATCAAGGAACGATAATCTAGTTTAAAACAATATCTAAGACCAAGTCTAACTAAGACTTTTTCGAAAAAAAAAAAAAAACATACTTCTTTTATAGACATCAGCTTCAAACTTCAAGGCAAACTCTTATGAGTTTTAACAAATAATTTGTGCAAAATCACCAAATTTAGTCCTTTTTTTTTCACCAAAACTACTAGTGAAGAAAAAAGGTTAGTGCTACTTCAAATGAGTAGCATCTCGGCCACTTATCTCTCGATCCCATCTTTATGAATGTGTGAATACTAGTAAAGCCGCTCATTAACTGGTTTAGTACCCTCTTTCAGTGGAATTCGATGTTCAAATTTTCTCATTGGTGGCAGCCCTATAGACGCCTCAAACAGGTTTGTATACTCTTGTAAAATTTCTTTTAGTGCTCTTGGAACTTCAGGTTGATTATTAAGTGTTTCCTATTGTACATGGAACGTGAATAATTCACTTCCTTATTGTACTTCCTTGGTTAAATCCTGTATAGTCATTTCTGTGGCTCTGACTTACCTCTCGCTCAATCTTTTGGATTGTACCTCCTTATTGAAAATCTATAGTCAGATGCTTCCAATCACATGTCACTGGTCCAAGAGATGCTAACATTGTGCGACTACAATGACGTCGAGACCAGAAATAGGCAGACCAAATGAGGTTAGCACGTAACTCTTTGGAGGGATAAGTGTACCTTTTCAAATTGCTCTAGACAGTGAATCTTCTTGTCATTCACCACCTTGATCGTGAACTTCTGAATGGGAATGACAGAGAGCTTCAACACTTTCACAAGCCCTTTGCTAATGAACTTGTGAATGGATCCCGAGTTAATTAAAATCCCCACTAGTTTCTTCCCGATATGAGCTGTCACTCGTATGGTTTGGGGCGCTTCCCATCCAGTGAGTTCTTGCAATAAAATCTCAGGTTGTTCTTCTTTTATGGTGTCCTATTTGACTTCTTCCTCTACAATCTCCACTATACGAACATCTGTCTTATTTTCAGGTACATTTTTAAAAAGAAATACTTGAGGTGCCCGACATTATGGTCGGGAGTGAACGTTTCATTACAGTAGAAACAAAGACCGCGCTCCCTTCTCTGCCGCATCTTGTCCCAGGAAAGCCTTCGTGCCACCGGTGATGATAACTTTTCTGTTTCAGTCGTACTTGCTAGAGCTTAATGAAAAATTTGCGGCCAGCGTAGATCGTGAGGTCCTTTTTTTTCTGCACAATTGCTCATCCTTCGTACGTTTGAGGCCAACTACTTTCTTCAGTGTTTGCAGCTTATACATATGGATATCATAAGCAAACTCTGGCTTGAGTCCTCCCATGAAAGCAACAACTAACGTCTTTTGCTTTCAAACTTGCACCTGGTTCACAAGTCTTTCAAATTCCTTTTGATAATCACGAAAAATTATTGTTTGTTTCATGTGAGAGAGAGCTTCATTAAAGTCTTCATAGCCGATAGGCCTAAATCTTGTCCATAATTCATCTATAAACTTGTCCCAGGCAATCTTTGTTCCATCTTCTTAATGTGTTTTCTGAATTCCTTGGAACCATTGGTTGGCTTTCCTTCTAGGTGGAATGTAGCCATTGCCACCATTTGAGCATCTAGGGTCTCATGAAAAGAAAAGAAAAGAATTGGGTCACTTGGCTGAACCACTCTATTGGATCATTTCTTGCAAATCGAGGAAAATTCATCTTGATTGTCTTTGGAGCTGCAACACCTTGACTGGAACATTCACCTTTCGGTGAACCTACTTTGTTGTGAACAGACTAGGATTTAGTTGAGTTTTCTCTTGAAACATGATGACACTCAGTCAACTACTTCAACGCATTCTCAAATCTGCTGCATCCTCTCGCTGGAACTCCCATCATCCGTTTTCATTCGCCTCAGTGCCTCCTTGATCCCAGTCAAGTCCTGTTCGATTTGACCCAAGCATTCATGATAGAAGCGGAACTATAATGGATAAGTAATAATAAATGACTTGCTCTCTGTTTCGAGGGCTAGGAGAATAACTAAAACTCATTCTTCAATTCAAATTTAGCCTACCTGATTTCACAAAAGTAAACTACTTTAAAATAAACATAAACTAACAATTTCCTACAATTGAGTTGCGTTATCCACTTATTTGCATAACTAAGTCTAAGTAACAAACAATACTAAATAATCGGGTAGAGGATATATGTCCTTGCACATTGCATCTTCACGTTCCCCTGCTTTTGTTTAGCATGTAGCCCTTCCTTTCGCGGTATGCATCACCCCACGTACTTCAGATTGGCCTCGCAGATTCTCTTGCTAGGTCGGATCCCATCAATGACGAAGCCACAGTTACAACCAAAAGCATAAGTCCAGCAGATAGTATGATAAGTAAACAACCAGGGAAGTTTTATAGAATTCCAAAAATTCTCACCATTGAACAGCAAAATCAATCCACCAGCCGAGCTGTATTTTCAGAGTAACACTAAGGAATATATAATAAACAGAAACAAGTATACAATGTTCCAAAGGCAACAAAAAGTAGTAACAATGTAGACAAAACAAAAAGATGGTAGTAGGACAGGGCAGAAAAAATCCAACTAAGAAAAATGCAGAAACAAAGACTATGCAAAGATAATCCCAATTAGTCCACCTGAAGCCTGCAAAAATGCAACAACAACTGTCCTATAATAAAGCTATCCAGTGGCATGGACTTCACTAGCTCTAGAACCTTCGAAGACCACATGCAATACATTTTCTCGGTTTTCAGATCAAAATTCATGAAAAACACGAAAAAAACTGTTTGGGAAAGAGATCTTGATACATATTAGCCCAATAGACCTTGGTCCCCAAACGGGCGGTACAAAGCCCAAAATAAAGTTAAAATGATGAAAATCATCAAAGTTTAGCTCGAGCCTACAAGATACTGATTTAAGGATAATAAGGATTTAAGGTATAGTAAGGGACAAAACCTCTCAAGCTCAAAAAAAATGTCTCGAGCTTAAGACATCAATTACGACCTCCTGATTATAAAGGTCTTGAAAACAATATGATAGAGCTTTCAGGCATGTGACACAGTTTGAAATTGTTTCAGGAAAGAGCCTTTAAGACCTCTTGATAAGTTACGTATTAATGGAAGATTTATTTCCCTCACAATCTTTTTTCGGATCATTTCATAATAAAGATTTTTAGTCTGATAATCTTTCCGGATCATTCCATAATAAAGATTCTTAGTCTGGTAGAAGTATTTTATAAGAAGAGCTCAAAATTTCATAATATTTGAAAAATCGATGCTTATAAAGTTGAAATTCTGTGATCTCTAGAGATTGAGTACATATGAAATTATTATTTTTAGATTCTATAAAAATTCTACTGAGTTTGAGAGAGTTAAGGTAAAGTAATATATAAAAATGAGCCAAAAGACAACTAGATAAGCATGAAAAACCATGGACTAAAAATAACACAAAGATCTTTTAACTTTAGAAAAATATTGTCTCTGTTCTCTCTTTCCCTCTCTCAAATATCACAAAATAAAACACTAACTTAAGTGTTAGAGAGTTTTCATCGGACAACCAATTTTTACCTCTTAGGTTTTGTTATGATTTCAGATCGAACGACATTAAAATAAATATTGATATTAGTGCACTAAGTCTACAGAATGATTTTTCTACATCAACAAAAACTAAAAATAAAATATTCAAAAAGCATATTAGCATTAAGATTGCAAAAAGATCCCTAAGAGATTTAAGGTAGGCTCTTCTAAAGACACATACATTTACACATACATTTACAATTACATGTGACAATTTTTGACATGACCCATTAAATCAACACGAACCTAATACAAAATTTGTGAGTTTGGGTTGATATAAAATAACAAGACTATTAAATGTGTAATAAAACATAACACGGTCAATAATCATGTTAGGTTCGAATTTAAAATTCTTCACACATAAATCAGTTTATAACACAATTAATTATTAGTATAATTATCTTACAAACTCATTTATAATTTAATACATTTATTTTATGCTTTTCATATTTTTTAAAAAAATTAGTTATAATTAACACATTTTAAAAAGTATTTAGTTATATTTATAATAAAATCGATTAATATTTAAATAGATAGTACCATAAATTTTATAGAAATATATTATAATATAAAAAATAATATCTTAAATAGGTGATACGATTACAAACTGTTTAACCATTTAATAATCATTCTCGTATTTCAATTTTTAATACGATTATTAAATGAATCGAGTTTGAGTTGCATCTATTTGATACGATATGGTACAAATACAATACAAAAATCTTAATTGTCATCCATAATTGCAACCAAATTGAAATAATGACATACAATAACTCCAGTTCATTAAAAGATAAACCAAAATTTTTACATGAAAAATGCACCTTAACCACGTAAACCAACAATATCAAGCCCGACCAAAACCAAAAATAGTGAAGGCCCCTACTTTGGGCCAAGGTTAGGCTGGGAGATAAAGGCCTTTCGCAAATTGGGCTTGTTCTGAGAGCCTATTTATTATATTATATATATATTATAAATTTATATTTTATAAGTAAATATTAAGTAATTTATATAAATGATTTTGCTCAATTAATCTATTTATATATCAAATATTTTTTATTCTTTTATTTTTAATCAATTTACACTTATAACATCAGTAATTTTTTTTTAAATTTTAGGGGTCCATTTAAGTTCGGGTGATGGCTCAGACCCAGGCTTGACAAGGCCCACATGGACTGGGCCTTATGGAACATGTCAAGCCTCTTTTTTTACATGGGCTCAGCCCATGAATATGATACATCCGACCTGGCCTGGCCCACAAGTTCGTATGAGCTCCATTTCTATGGGCCAAGCTGGCCCATTTGCCACCCTAAACAGTGGCAGCTAGTGTACACAAATCTAGCAAATTCACATATTTCTTAAAGAAAAGTTTATGAAAAACTTTCTATGATCATTTGCCTTGAAATAAGAAGAGAATGCACTTCTCGTTTGCTCTTTTCAGTAAACATACCACGATGTAGTCCATGCTGAAGATCAAAGTAAAAAAAAAATATTACTAGTTACAACTATAGCTGATCAAGCATGTAAAGAATTTTGAATGCAAGTCAAAAGAAACTTAATCAAATAATCAGTTCATGACTTTGTTTGATATCGAGGAGTATTGACTTCGAAACTCTATATATTAAATATTAATAAAAGAAATTGAGTTTTATTAAAAATTAATATTATCAAATTTTTTTTAGTTTTAAGTGCTTGCACGTGAGTTTATCAGCATAATATAATAGCATGTCATAAATCATTCCTCAAGAAATGAGAGGATCTAATGTATAAAGAATACCGGAGAAAAGAGACATCTACTGTATAAAGAATACTTGAGACAAGACCGAGGAAAAAAGAATTCGAAACCACAATTACTTGTTTAACAACAAATGCGTTGTTACATGTATAAACCTTAATTATGGGAAAACAATAATATGAAGAACATTTTATTTGAATGAAAAAATCTGAAAATAATCCTATGCTAGCTCACATAACCTATAAACTTCTCGTTGCAAAATTGATGAAATGTACGTCTTACAAATTTAAAAAGCTAATGACGGTACTGGGTTCAACAACTTCTAAACATTACGACCTAAGGTCCTCTGCTTTGTTGCATGCTGGACTACTTTTTCTTCCACAGGGAGGCCCTTCCGGCGCCTCACAGCATCAATGAGCTTTCTTGGTGTATTGGGAGGAACACTAGAACCATCTCCAAACTCTTCAATCTCCTCTTCAGTTTTGGGTACAAAGAAGGGGTCTTCAGGAAGGGCTTCCCAGTGGCTAAGAACAAGAAGAGCACTTGAAGCACCAGAAGTCCATCTCCTAAGCTCATCAGCAAAACCAAAACTTTCAGAAACAGGCAAATAAGCATGAACAGTAAAAAGCGGAGACCCTTCCTGCATTTCCTCCTTCAAAACATGGGCTCGCCTTCGAGCAAGCACAGCGTACATAGGGCCCAAATATTCAGTTGGAGTGTTCAACTCACAAAAATACATGGCTTCAACAAGTCGAGGATTCTTCTGAAGCACAGCTTGTCTACAACCATCTTTAACAGCTGTCATGACTTGCCCAGAGAAGATACCATACTGCTCAGATTGTTGTGAAGATTCAGGCTCATCAGATTGCCCAGCCACAGGAGAAATGTAAACCTCAACAATAAAAGCCAATCCCCACATTGGTTCATCGCATAAAGGACCAGCTGCAGTAGCTAGCTGAAATCCTGACATTATGCTGCTCTCAAGACTCTGTGCTTCCAGGAACAACGATGCTTGATTAACTTCTGGAAATGTCCCATCAGTTGCATCACCATCATTAGAATAATCCACAAAGCCTAATCTCTCAGATACATAAGCAGAACCCCTCACGAGAACAGGGGAATCAGTATTCTTTTTTTTATAATCTGGTGTTAAGAGGAAGTTGGGACCAATCTGCCTCGGACCAAGTGCCCAAATCCTCCTAAGAAGCTTTTGCCACTTTACTTTACATTTCTCGACCCAATCCATGTCATTCTCATTCCCAGAGGAAATATGATTCTCCATGGCATCCATTATGCGTTTTTTGAGAGCTTCAATTGGATTATCATCCTCAGCAACACTTGATCTCAAGGTTTCCAAGCTTTTATTGGCTTGCCCTCCAATAATACTTCCAAGAAAATCAGCACATTCATCAAGCACCTTAATCACCGTAAGAGGAAGTTTCATGACTTGCACCCGAACAACACACCTCCCGTTTGGAGTCATCTTCTCAACATAATCTGAGCTTCCACTTAATAATTTCAAATTCTCTAATGGATTAGATGTCTCACCCTCAATGGTCTCTCTGTAGGACACAAGGGGCGGGGAGACTTCCAAACTTACCTTAGCAAACCTATCCTTCAAATCCTTTATGCATCTTTCCAGATGAACCTCTCCTGCAGCAGCAAGCACATTTTCACCTCTAGATGAAACAGTAACCTCTATAAATGGATCAGCTCGATTAAGAAGCCTCAAACCCTTCATCAAAGCACCCATATCTGCTGGATCGGAGGGCTCAATTGCAACTCTTAAAGTTGGGGAAACCTGGAATACCATACTCGAGAAAGGCCAACAGTTTCTTGTAGATGAAAGAGTTGCACTCTTCAATATATGCTGACCAAGTCCTCGGATCGCCACAACATTTCCTGCCTTGGCAGAGGCCACCGGTTTTAAGCCTTGGCCCATCATTAGATATAAGGATTGCAAGTCTGCTGCTTGTATATGCTTATGCATTGATTCTCCCTTTAATGGATCATACAAAGTTGAAAGCACAAAAACGTTTTGTCCTGAATAAAGAACTCCACTAAAGATTCTTGCAAATGCAAGAAAGCACTCTTCTGATTCACCACTTCCACCTTTCTCAGTATAACTGTTCAAAGCCTCCCCATTTGAACCTCTTTGAGGTAGCATTTTGATCGATACAGCAAACATCTTCGAAACAAAAGCCACACATGGTGCATCTGTGCTAGAATCACAAGCCTCAACTGAATTCCTCACAAGATCAGCCTCCACAAGTGCACTAGAATTAACCTCATTATCCAAAATCTCTCTCTTTGGAAGCAAACGTGAAATTCGAAAAGATTGGGCAGAAATTGGGTCCGGCAAACATTTCACTACCATCGACAAGATTGCATCAGACAAAGGAAGCCAATGACTCATGACAGCTTGAAGCACGGCTTTTGGATCCTTGTTAAGGAGCTCACGAGGAGGTATAGACAAATTAAACGATTTAATCACTTTCTCAAGCATCCCTTTATCCCCATCAAGCTCTAAAGCAGCCTGGTAAACCTGCCACAATGGCTCAAGCACAAACTGTACAAACATAGGCCGAGCCTTACTTCCTGTACCTATCCCCTTCTTCCCCAAAATCATCTTACTCTTTGGATTGAAATAACGAGGACCCCACAAAGCCTTCTGCAGTGCAGCCGTGCTTGCTCCAAGCTTCGTAGCATAAAATTCAGCAAACTCACTGATGCTAAAACCCCATCCATCCAATGCACATACAAAAGCTACATTACCCTTCTGGGGTTGAAACGTATCTTCTTCATCGTCTTCTAGAAGGTCAAGATTCTCATCACCTAACTTCTCTGATAACCCAGCAAGTATAGAATCTACATCAGACAAATACTTCTCCGACTTATAGGCACTCATAATCCCATTCACTTCATGAACAATCCTCAACAAGCGATTATAAGCTTCCATTGGAGTCAACTTCAGCTCAGAAATCAACCTATCAATCTTATTAAGTACCAAACATGGTGTCAACTTCTCAATCCAAGATTGACGCAAAACTGCATGAGTCTGAATGTGTACACCCTCAACAGCATCCACTAATACGAGTGCACCATCACTCAATCGGGCAGCAGTAGAAACCTCACTACAGAAGTCCATATGACCAGGGGAGTCTATAAGGTTAATAGAATATTCTTTATAGTGAAGAGCAATTGAAGAGCTCTTCATTGTAATGGCACGCCTTTGTTCTTCATCAAGATAATCCATAAACCTAAGCTTACCAGCTAGTTTAGGGTGTAGTAAACCGCCACCGGTGGCAGCAATCAGATGGTCAGCAAGAGTTGTTTTACCATGATCTACATGAGCTAGTATGCATATATTTCGTATTTTTTGCGTATCAAAGTCACTCATCTTATCAAGAAAAAAAGAAACAGGTGACTTTTAACAGGAGAAAACGAAAATACAAACTAAATAAACAAAACCCTTATTGGAGATATTGAAAAATTAAAGGTGGTTTGATTTCTATTTGGTTCTACGGTATCGATGTGTGACGGACGGTTATACTTGAGAAAACAAAAGTACGTCTGATTAAAGAGTAGAGATTATAAAGAGTACCCTTCTTCGGATCAAACGGTGGCGGCTGCTGAAGCTGAGATGCCAGAAATTTCAGTTTCGGTCTGAATGCGGACACAGTGTCAGACTAGCAACAATAGCAAAACTAAACTAACCCAAATCTCCTCTCGTAGGACTGGGTTTTCGGATTGGGTTTTTATGAAAATAGCCTAAATTTTGTGCCCAATTATATTTATAACCCAAGTGAAAAGTTGATATATTTAGGGCCAAATTTGCTCACCATGACCATTTTACCCTTTATTCTTTTTTTTGGACAATTTTGCCCTTGATGCATCTTTATTTCATTCTTCTCTTTTTCCCGTTCGAAAGCCACTGTTTCCAAACCCAAAAGTATGATGTTCCTGTTCGATTCCAAAGACACACTAATGTCCGATTTTTGGCTATTTGTTGAGAATTATCCGATAAAGAAAAGATTGAGATTAGTGAACTTTCTATTTCTCTTAGAGTTAGAAATTTAATTTGGTTAAAAAAAAAATATGATTTTGAATATATTTTGAATAAACTTTTTTTTGTTGCATATATGTGATGAATTGTTGATTAGGTTGAATATATTTATCAATTTTATTGTTTTTTTTATCAACATAAAGAGTTGAATAAGAATTTTTGTTTCTATGCTATCTTCTTCTTCTCTTAATGAAAGGATTTCATATTTGAAATCCCTCAATGAATTTTTTATCGAGCTACTGAGAATCCGTCGATGAATTCTCAATAAATTTTTTAGAATTCATCGATGGATTTTTATTGAGGGATTTTAGTTATTGGTTTTTTAAGTTTTTATTTGAATTTTATTTATTTCAGTTATCTCGATCAATTCAAATTTTATTTATTTTTGTTATTTTTTCTAAGTTTCTTGTCTTTTAATGTGTAAAGGTTAATTTTTATGTTAAAGATTTGATTTTTATTAATTCTTTCTTTCTTGATCATAGAAAAATCAAATTTAATGTTTATCTATGAAATCAAACAATTGCTAATGTTATGGAGGATTCACCTGAAGATTATGAAGAAGATTGAATGTTTGCAGTGAAGTCAGCAAAAATATGTAATTTCCTTTAGATAGAATGTATTACATTTTCAAAATGTGTAATATACTAATACTTGTTCAGCTGTTCCATTCTTTTTAGTATAATTTTGTTGTCATCACTTATTCATTATTTGTTTTTATTTTGGTTGGATTTAATATGAGTCATTACTGCATTAAGTTGTTAAAGTTTGATAATAAAATAAAAAACTTGAGTCATTAAACTCAATTCACACATAATCAGGAAAACCAAATGAATTTGTTGCATTTGTTGAAGAGTATATAAATTAATTTTCATGTAGCATTGATTAAAATCTAATAAATTGAGATACAAGACAAAAATACACGTAACGTGCATGTAGATACAAGACAATCATTAATATAGATTAAAATTTTATACATTGTAAATCAACTCCAGAGGACCATATTTTCTAGAGTAACCTGGTAACCTCCTTCAAAGTCTTCGTCACCATTTCTATCTTCACCAGAATACCTCCCTTTATTTGCACCATTGTCGGCATAGTTAGTCTGCGAATGGGACCGTTTTCCAAAACTATTCCTCTGATCAGTCATGATTTAGCGAGTGTATATCTTATTGAAATCAAACCATACAACATTTAAAAACCAATACATAAACTAGTCATAATAATACTAGCTGAAATTTATCTTCTAAATTGGTTAAAGAAACTATACAATGTCATTAACCAGCCCAGAATTTGAAACAGCTAAGCAAACTTAATGTGTCAACAAATATTATCCAAAAATTTAAATTGATTTGCAATAAAATAATACTAACCATGCTTCATTGATTTGCAGTGATGCCAATAATCGAAACCAAACTTCTATTTTACAAACTTTAAGTAATCTCATAAAGCATTTTCAAACACTTATCAAAAACACACTAAAATCAGCCAATAAATTATTACCCATAGAGAAGTAGAGTCTTTAATCTTAACCTATTGTCATCTGTAATTTTTTTAACATAATTTTAGTCCAAAAGACTGTCAATTCATCTCAGCATATCTTGGAATCAATCAAATGGTCTACATTCATCACTATTTTGTACCAAGCTATTTCACAAAGATAAATCCCAAATACTCATACATATATTTGAAAATAAATCTAGCTCCACAAATTGTACTGGGTAGAGAATCTGATTTTATCATATAGCCAAAAAATTTTGTCAAGGGAGTGACAAAATTCATCAAGAAAAAATAATTATTAATTATTCTCCCTTAATAAATTTTGTCGTGTCCCTCAACGTCGAGGAAGCATAGTTTTCCATGTATGCTACCTCAATGAGTTTCCACACTAAAAACAGTTAAACAACCCATAAAAGCAACACCACTCATCCCACACTTAACATATACGATATAATACCTTCAATACAAACCTTTTGCACATTTAACTAAGCCCTAATGAATTCGAGTTTAAATTTGTATTTTTCAGAATTTTGGATAGAAAACATAGGTATTAGAGAGAATGCATTAAAGAGGTCAATGTTTTCGTCGACTTTCTTGTCATTCTTTAAGTCTTGGTGGCCTATTTTTTGGTAACTCTACAAATTTTCCCACTCTGAAAATTTTTCGTTTACTAAGCCTAGAAAACAAAGTTATAGGTTTATTTATTTTGAAAGGAAAAGAAACAGTAAGAGTAAACTTATCATGATCGAACGTTTTTTATCCCAAATATAAGAACTTTTTAATTTGGGCTAAAACTGTTATTAGACCCAAAAAATAGGTCATTTCCTCAAAAAAAATATCATTTTGTATTCCGTTAACAACTTTGAGGTTGCCTTTTTCATATAATCCTAGTTCTTTTACAATATAGGCGCCGTCTTTTTTTTTTTCAAATATTTTAAAATATTAGCTTTTTAACTTAATTTATGAAAATAATCATATTATTTTATTTTTAACCAAACTAATTAAGCATATCGAATTTGAACAAAAATATCCATATATAGGCAAAAGCACAAATATGTTGAAACTCTTAATCTGCACGAAACATGAATTTCAAGCATGTTGAAACTCTTTAATATGCTCGAAATCTAAATTTCGAGCTTGTTAAGAGTTTTTAACATATTTGCACTTTTAGTTATATGAGACATTTTTGTCCAAACATAGTATGTTTGATTAGTTTGGTAAAAAAATAAAACAACAGGGTTATTTTGATAAATTGAGTTGAAAAATGACTAATTTAAAATTTTTCTCCATTTCTTTTTATTAAACATGAAAATATAGTAATTCAAAAGTTTGTATTTAATCAAAATATATGACTGTATTTTTTTTTTATTATTTTTGTCAAAAGTAATTTTTTTTCAAAAGATACATATTGATGTCAAAATATAACCAAAGAATATAACAACAATAATTAGTGTTATGAACATTAAGTTAAGTTATAAATAAATAGTAATAAAATGACTCAATTGATATTTCACTCTTAGTTCGAAAAGTGAATAAAATAGAATAAGGGAGCATGACAGATGTTTGACGAATCACAGGTGAAACAGAGTAGGTTAGGGATTGAGGTTTTTTTTCGTACCCTGGGGCATAAATATACTAACATATACTACTACACATAACCAATCAAATACATAAAGATGTTTGCCCAAATATTGTGACAGAGGAAGACACTTGTCAAAAGTCCAACAGTTGTCAGTACAGGGAACCAATCACATGAAGAGGTGGAAATCCACCAATTGCAACACTTTAATCTTATCTGACATCATTTTTAGTTATAACAGAGAGGGTGAAATCCGTTGCTTTAGCCTATTCTAACCACTGCAGTACACCATTTGTGACTTACTAAGACTTAACTTTTATAGCAGTGCACCATTTGTAACTTACTAAGACCTGACTTTTATGGCACCAACTGTGGACTTCCTGTTCTAAGGTCGTGGATGGCTAGGTTGCCCCAGAAACTTATAGTTTCTTAGCTGGCCGAAGTATTTATTGGAGCTTGGTTTTTGAACTGCAAGATCCTCCGAAGAGGCGAGCAGAGAGCATACTCCCAATATCCAGGATTTGTTGTGTTTGCTTATAAAAATATTTTGAAAACTATTTAAAGAATTGAAGATCTACTGAAAAAGTTAGAAAAATATTGAGTTTAGAAAACTTAAAGTTTTCTAAGGTTCTTTCTTTTTTTTCTCCTTTTTTCTTCTCTATTTGGATTATTCTGAGGACGAAGCTCTTATTTATAGCTCAAGAATAAGAAATATTCTTGGCATAAACCTTACATAATTATTACAGAACTAGACACTTTATTAATAATGGGCTTGTGACATCACTGCTTACAAAAGCGTAAGCTTATATTTTGACAAAATGAAAGACAC
>JAXCLQ010000009.1:13618949-13646468 GCA_035584115.1 Cedrela odorata | reverse complement strand
TAATTAATTAATTAATTAATAAGCTAATAAATAAACCTTTTTAAATTAATAATTTTAAGTTATTTAAATGATAATTGGCCTTAACAAAATAAAATGGATAATGAGCCCAAATCAAATTTAAATGGCAAATGGGTTAGAAAGATTAAAATGTAAATTAGGCCCAATTTAATTCAAGCCATGGTTGACCCACATTTTGTCTATTTAAACATTCCATTCTTTTAATTTATGATTATCTTTTTCATTTAATAAGAACCAAAAAACTCTAGAAGAGTGGAGAAAAGAGTAGAAACGTAGAGAGAGAAAGAAAGAGAGAGGAGAAAAAGAAGAAAGCTCGTGAAGAGGAAAGGAGAAGAGTGACTCACAGCAATTTGATTAAGAAAGAGCAAACCCATGAGAAGAGAAGTAAGTAAAGTTTGGCCGATTAAGAGATGGAGAAGAGGACGGGAACAAGAAGAAGAACAAAGAGAAATTAGGAGAAATGGGAAGAAAATGGGTTTGGCCGAGTGAAAGGAAGAGAAATGAGAAGATGAAAAGGAAGAAAGCAAAGGGAAACCTGGTTTTCCAACAACAAGGATGATAGGTATATATATGTTTGTTTATGATTTTGAGAATATAGAGTGTGATTTGGCATGGTTTACATGTGTAATGGTATGTTCTTGTGATTTGTTGGTTAGGAAATGGTAGAAACATTGCATGATTTAGTTATTTGGTAAGTGTTGTTGTAAACCCCGTTCTTCGGACATAGGGGTAAGATGGTTATTTCATAAGATTCATTATCCCATATTCATTGAACAACATAAATTAGTACATTAACGACACGTAGGTGAATTTAAATTCAAGTTTAATAACAAGAATATAATGAAATTGAAAATATAATTTGAAATTTTTCATAAGTTGGGTTTTCGCATATTGCCATACGCTAAAATATTCGGCGGTCTCGCTAGCCAGTTAGCGAGCGTGGTCAAGGAGTGCTAGAGATCATGGGTGGAGCCCCCAAAAGGTAAACAGAATTGGTACTAGGGAATGAAAAGAAAGAGTCAAAAATCTATTATAAGCATGAAGGGATCGATATTTGGAATGAAAGTATCGATACATTAAGGTTACAGATCGATACGTGTACAAAGTGTCGATACATTAGGGAAATAGGTCAATACTTAATGAATGAATCAATACCTATGAAGGAAGGTATCGATACTTTGCAAGTTAGTAGCTTAGGAAGAAATTCCGGATCGAATGAACCGATACTTATAAAGAAAGGTATCGATACTTAGCAAGTCAAGACTTCGAAATAAATTATAAGTCGACTAGATCGACACTCATAGAGAAAGTATCGATATATTTCAAAATAGAGAGTTCAAAAATAATTACAAGGTGAACCAGATCGATACATTTATCAAAGGGATCGATACATGGCCAAACAGAGAGTTCAAAATTATTTACAACGTAAACCAGATCAATACCTTACTCAAGGTTATCGATACATGGCAAAAAGATCGATACATTAAAGGCCAATGTATTAATACTCGAGGTTGAATGAATTTTCATGATCGAATTCTTAAGGAACGGATCGATACTTAGACCAAAGGTATCATACCCAACCCAAAAAGATCGATACTTAAACCAAAAGTATCGATACCCAGCTTAAAAGTATCGATACTTTACACAAATTTGGGCAAGATTTGATGGCCAAATTGGTAATTTCACTTACGTTTATAAATACCCATAAGGGGGAAACAATTTCAGGGCTTTTTTCATTCAGCCATTTATCTCTTTCTCTCTCTTATTTTCATGGCGATTTGTAGATCTTAGCAAAATATTATGGGTTTCTCACCCAAATTCAGTTATCAAGTGATTAAATTACCTCAGCTCAACAATGTGATACTGAATTTAGCTCGAAACAACAAGTAGAGGTAGTGAATGAGCTAGGGTTTCGAATTAAATTGGGTTTTCGCATTTAAACAACAATGTGAGATTTTTAAGAATATTTACAAGTTAAAGGTAAGCCCATAAACCCATTCTAAATTCAATTTGATAGATTTGAGCATGTTTGAATTCTAATGTTCACTGTTTACCCGAGAATTTTCGTTTAATTACATGTAAGAAATGTGGTTATGAGTCAATTGGCGATCCTAAAAAGTATATAATATTAAATGAGTGGTAAAATAACACTTAAAATCTGTATAACTATATTAAATAGAAATGCGAAAATTTAGATAACTATGGCCATGGGATTCATTTGTTGGGAATCGGCTAAATGGCCCTTGTAAAAAGGTCTCGTAATGTTACATGTGCCAAACTAAGGAAATTGAGATATAATGACCATGAACATTGCATATAAGACATAAATGATAATTGATTAGAATATTGAAGTTTATAATATTATATATGTGTAATATAGGCTCCGAGTACTCGGAAGAGAGAGATACTAAACACGATGAGTAGTGTTGGGAGTGAATACCTTCCATTTTGTAGTAAGTGAAACTATTTTACTCATTTTCCTTTTTTTTTAAATACTTTATGAAACTTACTATTTTAAGAAATAAGAAATAGATTTATTGTTGTTGATTTGAAATATACATAAAAGAACTATTTATTGATTTGAAATGTGAATAGCCATGAGGTTAGGTTTGATATTAAAAATGCATGTTTTGCAATAATGTTGAAAGTGAAATGCTTATAAATGATATGATGTTAAAATTGAATATTATAGCTTTGTATTATTGATATGGTCGAGAGGGCCAAGATTGTATATGTAACTGTAGTTACAGGGAAGTTGCCTAGAGACAAACCTGTGAGAGGCTGCCTAAGTGAGTGTGTCACAGATGGGGCAAGTATATGAGTAGATGTTATGGAGTTGCCCACCTGTGAGATTAGCGAGGACATATATTTTTATACTTAAAGAACTGTTTTAATAAATGAGCATCGTTTTCTGTGCATTAAACTCATTGACAGTATCGGGGTTACCATGACCAAGGTAACCACCGAGAAGAGGAGTTAGCCTAGTGATTTTGTATAATAGGTTATGTTTTATCTACATAAAATTGTTTTATGTGCATTAATAAATGTTTTATTAAACTACTTTTTTATCCACTCACAGAGTATATCCTCATATACTTACCCCATCACCTCTCAATTCTTAGGAGATCGAGATTAAGAAGTATATTGTGCAAATAATGATGATTAATAAAGGGTGTAACACCCTCAAGTACAGTTGATATTCTCGACTCACAGACTTAGATAGATTAGTTCATTGGGTATCTTTTACAAAACTATTTATGTTTATAATTATGAACAAAAATGATGTAATTTGGTAAATATTTTACATGTATCTTAAAATTAAATATATCTTCAATGTTGAATGATTTGAAAACCGTCTCAGAGAGACACATTTATGTGAATGTGTTTATGAACTATTTTGAAAATTGCTTTGAGATGCATGTAAATATACAAGGAAGATAAGTACCCAAGCAGCCTTACAGACCTGAGGGACATGTTCAGGAATTAAGAATGTGTCTCGAAGGTTTGTGGCGGTTGTCACGTGTGAACCCCAATGGCAGGGGCATGACAGTTGTGACTTGATGATTATAGAAACATGTTGATAGTGCAAAATTTATATTATGGCAGTGTTTAGCTATGCTTTATGTATGAAAATAGTTGTAGAATGTGTTGATGGTATAAGGCAATGAAAGACCTATATAAATGATAGTATTTTGGCTATATAATATGCATAAGAAATGTTAAGGTTTAAGTGTAAAAGATGTATGAAATTGGATGGTGATAAGTTATGATGCATGTTTGCATTATATATGTAGTTGGTTGATAATCAATAGGCAAGGGTAGTGTTTTGCCTGTTGGAAAAATTCTAACTTAGGTCTAATGTTTGGCTTATAAAATAAATGATAGACTTTCAATTGATGAGTCGCAAAGTGCTAGAGAAGGTAGACATAATTATAACCAACATGGTCAGAAATTAGAATCTTTCCTAAAACAATGAGTCCCCAATAAATTTTAGAAGTGGATGTCTTGTGTTGCATTTTGGTTTGCCGAAAATGTTGAGCAGCGTATAAAAACTCTAAAACGAAATAGTGTTCCTGCCATCGATTTTTAGCACCGTAAAATTTTATGAAAACTAGACAAATAAAGAAATAAGATATCCAAAAATCAAATCGTTTCATGTAGGGATGAATTTCTAGCAAATGACGTAAGTCGGTTGTCCCGTTTGGCACCACACATTGTCTAGTGTCTGCGTAGTGTGTAGTAAATTTATTATAACTCAAACATTAGGAATTGAAATCATGATCCATAAAGGGCTACGAAAACTAGACATGACAAGGATTGAAATAATTTAAAATTAGATTTTTTCGTCAAGAAACGAATGCTTAGAAAAATTCAGAATGGGGTTGCCCTGTCATAGAGTCTCACCTTGTCTTATTTATGTCGTATGTCAAAAATTAGTTATAATTTGAGCATTCAGATTTAGAATCTAAATCCGTAAAACACAGCAGAAACTAGACTCATAAGAGATGAACATATAAAAATTCAGCTTAAGATTTATTCCCAATTGATCCCAGCAAAAAAAAATGCAAAGTTGACCTTTATTCAGTGAAATGCTATCAAAAGTAACCGAAAAGTGAATTGTGAACATTCGACTTAAATAAATTTGGTTTGGACCCCGTAGTAATCTGAAACATCTAAATTTTATTAGGAAATGTACATGCATAATATAGTTATTATATAATTATTTGTGACTATAAATTCTGACGAAAGTCATGTATTGTAGATCAACCACCAGAATATCTATCGATCCCGTTTTAAGCTAAATTAACAAATTCCGAATAAATGAGTGAAATACTAAATTATCTTATTTTTCTTAATGTGATAGTCATAATTATTTTATGATTATGATCATGTATATGGAAATGATAGGTTGAGATGTTGGCTATGTGTGAAAGAGTTGTTAAGTTGTGAGATTATGGCCAAGAAAAGACCGAATATGATATTGAAATGAGTTTTACATTTATGATATATATATATATATATATATTTATCATAGCCATTTATACTTATCATAAAGTGTATATATATATATATACACTTCATAATAATATATCATAACATATAGTCATAACTATATATCATAAACATATATACATTATAAATATATGTATATATCATAACTATATATATGTATATATGTGTGTATTCACATCATAATTTTATATATATATATATATATATTTAAGATATATATACATTTATGATATATATACTTGAAAACCAATTGGAATTATTCAAAATGTTGAAATGTGTTGAGATGTGGTGAAGTGACCGTTATTATGGTATCGAATATTGTTTCCGAGTATGTCGATGGAGTGTTAGATTATTGTGAAATTACTAGATGAGGTTTGAATTATGATATGTAAGAAAGAGACATTGTGATTGGTGGTTGATTTACCTATTCCATGAATGGAAAGGTTGATTATAATATTGTTGTCTAATATGGCCTTAGTATTCTTAAGTTGTTTTATCATCAAAGATCATGTACACATGAGTAATTGTTTACTCGAAACTAAGAGGACGATGATACGTAATGCCCCTTGGTACTAGAGAATTTAAGTATGTGTTTAGGGGGACAGCTATACATAACGCCCTTAAACACTAGAGTTCTTGTAGTGATGTATGTATTGTGATGTACCTTGTAGGTACGTTGAATTTAATGGTGATTGAGTTGAGAAATTATCAGATGCATATGAATATTTATAATTATGTTAATGTTATGTTTAACATTCACTAACTAAGTCTCCGTAGACTCACCCCCCTACCACTCTCCAATTTTGCAGGAACATGGGTCTAGTAAGCTATTTAAGCATCATAAGGACACAAGCTGAGGAGCAGGTCCACATCGCAGTCACCAAGGTTGATAGGTTCATGTCATGTGCAGTAGTGTATGTTTCATCATGTCATATGGCGTCTAGTTTGATGTCAAGTATTGTAACTATGATATGGTCGGTCTATTGTATATTTAATTCATCAAGTAATGTAATATAAGTATTTGTGTTTTATATAGTATTAGTGGAGGCATATAGCCCTTAGAGTTGCATGAGTATATTGGATAAATGTGTTGTGCATGCATGTTTTACATTGGTAATTGGATAAGTTGTAGAAGGCTTAAGGTGATAGGGTGGTTCTATCACCTGCCGGTAACTTCCAGAATTTTAGGATGTTATAATGTTCCTTCATCTCTCATCATCATAATTTGGGGTGCGCCTTTTCGTGAATGTATGATAGGTTCATTAATTCACATATGTGTATGCCATATATGCCTTAATCTAGTTATTTTGTTCTTGTATTTTGTAGTTGTTTTACTTGTTTTTATTATTTTGTAAGTCTTTATAAGCAAAGATGAAGAAATGAGCTTAAAAGATGCATTTTCAAAGTTTTCTTATTTCTTAAGGTTTGAGATAATCTTTCCTAAGAGAAATAAGAAAGCTTATTTTGGCAAGAGAAAAATAAGGTCACTTATTAAGAGAGAAGGAAAAGTAATCATAATTGTATTAGGATTAATAGCTTGAGTAGTGATCACTAAAACATCAATAACTTTTTCTATAGAACTCCAAATTGTGCAACATTTTCTTGCTTGGAAACTAGAGTTCCATTGCTTTCTACACATTATTATATTCAAAATGGTCTGATTTTAGTAACTAAAACAATGTACGTCTCAAATTTTAACAAGTCAAAAAGAAGTCAATTCTAGCCAAAAAATCATTTATGCAAATCCTACTTTGCTTAGAATTAAGAGAACCGCTTTTGTATAAGGAGAGAACATCCTTACATTCAAGGGTACTTAGAGAGATTAAGATACAAGTGAATGAAGGCAAGGAAGAATACCAAGAAGGCCAAGGTTTAGGAGGGTGCTTTCTTCTTCTTCCTTTATGGTTCTTTCTTGTATTTTTTTTTTTTTACTCTTACCATGTTCTTTAGCTAAACTTTCTTTGTTAGGGCTAAGGATAAAACCTTAATTAGATATTTCATGGCTTTATGTTAATTTAAGAAATTTTCAAACTTGATTATGGTGAATTTTTATTCGTATTATACTTAAAGATTATTATTTCATGTTTAAATAATTTTGGACTGCAACCTTTATGATTGATTCATGTGATATATTGAAGCAAGATTTTAAGGACCACACCAATCCCTTGTCTTGGATGCTTCTAATATGAATGAATTATGATAACATGATAACTATAGCAATTTGATTGCTATTGTACGATCTTCTTGTTTTCATAGTGTTTAATGCATTATAGGCATGATAATAATAACCCATACCAAGCATTATTACTTGCTATATATTAATTGAGTTTAAATCCCACACCAAGATTAAATTCATAATCAATGGAAAACTGATGCATGTGATTAGATTGCATATTAAGAAGATTGCTACCATATTAAGTTACTAGAATTTTTTTATTACATAAATTTGCCATGAAAGTGACAATTAGTGGTAAATTATTGAAACTCAAACGCCTTTCTCTTGATTAATTTTGTGTTCTTGATTTGTTATCTTGAGAATTTTCTATTTTATTTGTTGTTTTTTTATTTTAATTTAGTTAAACCTTGATACTATTTACTTGTTTTACATTCATATTAGGTTTCTTTTGCATTTGTTTAATTTAGGGTTTATTAATAAAGAAGCATTAATTTAACCTTTTCTAGGTGGAATTGACCTTTTGGGAATACTTGTTAATATTACAATTGATTCATATACTTATGAGTTTTAATTTGAATTCTAGAACGCTTAAATTAAAGTAACTAGAATTTAACAACAATGTCCACTGAAATCTTCCCATCTTCAATCCTCTTAGTGCTACCGGATGTTTGAAAGCTCTTACCTCTTTTACCTAAGCGTTGTATCGTGAGACAAAGTCTGTTAAGCTTTCAATTTCTCCTTGCTTCGTCACCGTAAGGTTGCTCATACATTTTGATGGTATCTAACTCCTTTAAATTGTTTTACGAACTCTATACATAACTGAAAACAAGATTGGGTGTGTCTAGACTTATGTCTAGCCTTCCAATATTATGGAAAATGGTCTACGCATCTCCTCTTTGATCAATCGTTATACTAACATCTTCTCTCAATATCTTTACAAGTGTCAGATGACGATGATTTTTCCTGTGTATGGGTTATCTAGGGGGAGTTCCAATTTTCTAAAGATTCGTAGGTCTAAAATCTTCTTGGATCGACGATCTAGGTTCATAAAAAAATTCGCTCTCAAACTTTGGTTACCTTTGTCCTCAATTTAGCTTTTAAAGCTTCTTTATGAGTTTTCATAGTTACTCTCATACGTCTTGTTCTTGAACCAACTCTTAAAACCTTATTTGTTTGGTTGAGGAATATGTTTTCCCTAATAAGTTCTCTTCACGTATATATCTTTGTCTTATCATATGTTCTTCTTTCTCTAGTCTTTTTTTTCCCAGCAAATATATCTTGTGTCACTCGTTGCCACATTCTTTATAAGTGGTCCTCTTCGGCTCTTTGTACAATTGTCATGTGACCTTTTAGGTTGTCTCTCATTCTACCTATCTATTTAAAATGGTTGTTGTCGAGAGGGTTGTCCTTGCTACTTCCTTTGATCTTCATCTTTACTATTTTATGTGGAGAATTTATCTTTTTATGCCACCTTAACTTTTCTAATGATCTTCCTAAGTTTCTGTACTCTCTGAGAAACTCTTCTTCTTTATTTACCCCTCTCTCCTCATCTATTTTATTTCTTTTAATTTTTATCTTTTGCAACTTTTTAGATTGCACTTTTCTTTATTTCTGCAAAACTTTCTTTTGCTTTTAGGCCTAGGCTTTTTAAAATTTTCAAAATTTTCTTCATCTCATTAGGTTATTTCATAATCTCTTTTTCACACACAATTTTTAGATCCGTATGCGTGTGCTAATCTAAGCTATCATTATTGCCCTCTTGTTCCCCATCCCCATGTCTTTTGCTTACACTCCTTATTTCAACCATCATCATATTTTTTTATAAAGGCAACCTTTTGTTTACTTTCCTACAAATGATGTCAATTGTTGATACCTAATTTTCGCCTCTTTAAATTTCAACACGTGATTTGTTTCTCTATAGAACTGTATGCTAAAATCCACATCTTCAAATTTTTGCAATGTTCTCAGGTCGTTTGGCTACAGGATGAACTTAGATTGTGCTATGCTATTATTCCAATGATTTCTACAAGATATAAACAAACCAGGGGTCAATTAGGGGTGTCGGAGTCCCTTCAATGTCTAAGTCAATAAAGGGTTATCTTTTATGGTTTATAATAGAGATGAATGTTTATATTGTTTTTGAAAAATGACAATAATGAAAGTGTTGGTTTTTCCTTTCTAATGTCTTTTATGGATGCTTTTTATAGCATAATTGTAAATAATCAAAAAAAAAATTCAGATCATTCTCTCTATTTGAGCCTTTCTTTATAGCCTTCTAACATTTCCTTGTTGTAGTTGATGTTGAATACTTGATGACATTGTCTTTCATAGGACTTTGACACACAGTTTGTTTTGAACTTCTACTTGTCCTTCACTATCCTTATAAGGTTAGAAGTTACTAAGAGTTCTATTTGAACTCCAAGTAGCGTGAAAATGGTTTACTAAGATAAAATTATTCGTAAGTATGACATAAAGACATCCTAACTTGCCATCGTTCTGCTAAAACTAGTTTATCCTTATAATTTAACTTGTCCTCAATTTTCATTCTACTCTTTGTCTGAGGATACTTTATGTCAAGGATGAATGGTCTAATCTAGCCTTTTTATTTCCTTTTTTTGCCATGAAGAAGATTTTTTATGAGGAAAGGATAATTGTGCTGACGTAAGCTATCTCTACTAATGTGGAGTAGATTTGTCTGATGGAAAATATTATGATCCAACACCTTTTATCTCTAATCAAATAATATTGCAATAATATAATTTCCATATCTTAGTGTTTTAACAATAAAATAAATGAATGATGGAGAAACAATGCCATAGTATAGTATAAGAGATTTTGTAAGGTAAGCTTACGACAGTTTTTAATTAAAATTAGTAACATTGATAATAGCATTATTTTCTTTTTTTAAAGTACTAACACATTGTTCAGAGGACCTTTCAATGATCCAAAGCAGTTGAAGTCCAATTTAAATATCTACTCCTATAAAGAAAGAGTTATCTCTAACTATACGAAACAATCTACTTCGACAAGCATACAGCAAAAAAATTAGGAAGTATTATATCAAGAATGAGTTAAGACAAACAAGGTACTTTATAATGCAATTCTCAACATTCTCACCAACGAATTATATGATGTTTATTCTTGATTCAATGATGCACATGATATTTGAGCTCCAATGTGTGCGTGTCTGTGTATATATGTATATTATTAAAGATGTTGGAGCTTAAAAGTGTGTAATTTTTAATTTCTAAACTTCAAAATGGCAGAAGACCAGAAACTCGCATCACAAATTTATGACTTTTATTTGTTGGTCAATGATTTCAAGAATGACATCACTTTTCCCAAATTTTGTTTTTTTGGCTGCTTAATTAAAAAATTTTCAAATTCTTTTAAATAGTATAAGAGGAGCAACATGCACAAGACGAAGCAAATAAATTTGGAGGATGTTATAGTTCATGTCAAAATTGAAGAAAACAGTAGAACAAGAAATGAAGAGAAAAGGCCAGGGAAATAATTTCCAAGGAAAATCTTATAGAGAATGATTCATCTGCTATCAAGAAGCATAAGCTTAACAATAAAAAAATTTCAAGAATAATAAACTCTTATTTAAGGAAAAAAAAAAAGCTATTTGTTTTGTTTGTTGTATACTGAACATTATGGTAATCAATACAATGTAGAAAGAGATCAAAAACCTCCTAAGGTGAACACGGTCGAGAAATGGTAACCAGATCAGGCTGGTTAGGCTTAACACAGTACACATCCATACGAATCGGTCGAATTTCTTTTCAAGGCCAAACAAGAGGTGGCAAATAGATTCTGTTGGGCTAACACGATTCACAAAATCAAGGCCTAGGCAAGCTTGTATGCCAAATCAGTCATAGCATGAAAATATTTTCTTCAGCCCAGCATACCCTAGATTGGTTATGTCGTGCCTAGTAGCAGGCTAATAACCCAACGTGTAAAATTATAAAATAATAATAAAATATAATATAATATAATATAGAACAAAAATCTCACATATTTGTTTTCTTTTTCTCATCTTTACTTTATGATAAAACCTTAGAAATTTTCTTTTAATAGAACAATCAAATTATTTTTCTTCCACTAATTAAGCAAATTATTAAACAATAATTTTGAAAGATGAAAATTAAATTATGTGGTCATTATTTTTTCTTTTCTTTTTTCTTCCTCTTCAAATTTTTAAAAATTTTAAATTAAATATAAAAAATTAAATCTAAGCCTAAAAAATAGCCAATGACTATCTCTTTCTTTTTTTTATGTTTTTTTATTTAAGGCATGGGTTATCCCTACAACATGATGGGCCAAGCACATCCCGCATCACGCTTGAAGTCTAGACCTAATACAGCATAGATAATAGGTTATACTCGTACCGTACTAATCTTCATAGATCATGCTCGGATCAAACAAGTCCAACTGATTCAATTGTCACCTCTAAGTTTAGCTCAAAGTCAATGTCGTGTTAATCAAAAGGTCAAACTTGATATGAACCTTACTAACAACGTGACAAAACCTAATACCAAACATGGTACTAGACCCTAAGATCTTCAAGATGCAAGTTTGTTGAGTCTTGACCCATTACCTAATGAGATAAGAACCAAGAATTGTGGTAGTTGAAGACACCAAGAATCTCAAGAACCACTCAAGGATCTAGGTGATAAGTCTAGTTATTTTTGAACGTCACAAGAATAAACTTGATTAAGTTCAAGAGTCCTTTCAAGAATAAAATAATAACATAAAATAAGCTCTCTAATATTATTCTTGACTCCTAAAAGCGTACAGTGTTTGGTATTTTATATAGAGTTTCAAAATTTAACATAGACTATGGAGAGCCAATGCTATTTTAACATGTGGCATTCCCCCCTTGAATCAAAAAAAGGAAAATAATTAAATTAGAAATTTAACTCAGAAAAGGAAACAACTAAATAAGAAATTTAACTTAGAAATTGGAAACTTTTATAACCTAATTCATAATTATTAGGCTCCCTTAAGATTGATTTGGACTTATATTGAGCCCCCACGTATTTGTTGTTTCACTAACTTGTTGAATCAGCACATTTAAAATGCTTGGCCTTAAGTCTTGTGAT
This sequence comes from Cedrela odorata, assembly GCA_035584115.1. NCBI lineage: Eukaryota > Viridiplantae > Streptophyta > Magnoliopsida > Sapindales > Meliaceae > Cedrela > Cedrela odorata. The sequence goes on along the minus strand of JAXCLQ010000009.1, from coordinate 13,634,156 downwards.
CGACCTACTTGGCAAGCTTAATGGATCTTGTGACTGTTGTCTTTGAGTCCCCCCAAGCTCACTTGTGAGTTTTCTCTCTTGTATGCCTGGTTATGCAGGTTCGTTTGCATCATTCTCTCCCTCTTAAAGAAGATTTTTCCACAAATCATCACTTACATCAAAAGGAGATAAGTCAGAAATAATAAAGCTCACACTAACATTATACTCACTTAGTAATTCAAGTTTGTAAGCATTATCATTGATACGTTCCACCACTCAAAACAGCTCATCACTCCTTGGAAGGAGTTTAGAACATCTTTGCTTGGGAAAACAGTTGCTCCGCATATGTAACCAAACCCAATCTCTTAGTTCAAAGATAGCCTTCATGCATCCCTTATTGGTTATCTTAGTATATTACTCTGTTTGCCGTTCTACATGCTACTTCGCTTTCTCATGAATCTGCTTAATAAAATCAGCTTTTTTCTTGTCATCTAAGTTAATATGTTCACTCAAAAGTAAAGGGGTTAAATCTGAAGAAGTCAATGGATTAAAACTATAAACAATCTCAAACGGTGAAAACTTAGTTGCAAAATGAACACAACGATTATAAGCAAATTCAACATGCAGCAAACAATCTTCCCATATTTTCAAATTCTTTTGTATGATAGCTCGCAACAAAATAGACAATGTTTTATTCACTAATTCAATTTAACCATCAGTTTGTAGGTGACAAGTAGTAGAAAACAATAATTTAATTCCCAACTTTCCCCATAAAATCTTCCAAAAGTAGCTTAAGAACTTTTCATCCCGATCAGAGATAATAGTTCAGGGCATGCCATGCAACCGAACAATCTCCATAAAAAAAATAAATCAACTATATGTGATACATCATCAATTTTATGACATACAATAAAGTGTGTCATCTTAGAGAACCTATCAATAATCACAAAAACTGAGTCTCTCCCCTCTTAGTCCTAGGTAAGCCCAAAATAAAATCTATAAAAATATTGACCCAAGGTGTACTAAGAAATGAAAATGGTGTGTACAAACCAAGTGGTTGCTACCTAGACTTAGCTTGCCTACAAGTAATACATCTCGTACAAAAGAAATGCTCATACAACACACCTAAGGTTTAGTCATTCTAAAGTGACTCATCAAACCACCACTATGTGCCTCCCGAATAAGTAATTTATGCAAGGATAAATGTGGAATACACAATTTATTTTCTCCAAACAAGAAACCATCATGCAAATAAAACTTCCCACACGCCTCCTTAGTGCAATTTTTAAACAAGTCACCAAAATCAGAATCTGTTGCATACAACTCTTTAATATACTCAAATCCAAGCAATTTAGCATCAAGGGTTGAAAGTAAAGCATACCTACGTGATAGGGCATCAGCAACTACGTCTTTCTGACCATGCTTATATTTAATCACATAGGGGAATGTCTCAATGAACTCCATTCATTTGGCATGACGTTTGCTCAATTTGTGCTACTCTTTTAAATGCTTCAAGAATTTAGGATCCATATGAATTACAAACTCTTTCGACCAAAAGTAGTGCTGCCAAGTCTTTATAGTTCGAACCAATGCATACGATTATTTATCGTAAGTAGGATAGTTTAGGGCTGCCACACTCAAATTCTCACTAAAGTAAGAAACCAACCTTCCTTCTTGCATCAATAGGCGTAAGAAACCAACTTTTTCTCTTGCTTCAATAGGCCTCCAATACCTATACCTAAAGCATCACACTCAATTTCAAAAGTTTTAGTGAAGTCAGGTAAAACAAGTAAAGGTGTTATAGTCAATTTTTCTTTAATGAGTGTGAATGTATTTTCTTGCTCCTCTCCTCACTTAAAAAGAATGTTTTTCTTGATGACTTTGGTTAGGGATGCGACTATACTACTAAAATTCCAAATAAAGAGCCGATAAAAACTAGCGAAGCCATGAAAACTTCTTACTTGACTCACTGAAGTGGACGTTAGCCAATCTTGAATTGTCTTCACCTTTTCTTCGTCTACTTTAATCTCTTTAGCACTTATAACAAAACCACGAAACACAAGCTTATCCAAGCACAATGTACATTTCTTAAGATTAACAAATAACGCCTCTTTCCTTAAAACCTCTAAAATAAGTCTTATGTTGTCAACATGATTGATCAAATTTTTGCTATAAATTAGGATGTCATCAAAGTAGACAATTACAAATTTACCAATGAAAGCATGCAAAACATAGTTCATAAGTCTCATGAAAGTATTAGGGGCATTAGTTAATCCGAAAGACATAACTAACAATTCATATAAATCGTATTTTATTTTAAATGCAGTTTTCCACTCATCATCTTCTTTCATCCTAGCCTGATGGTATCCACTCTTAAAATTGATTTTAGAAAAGATACAAGATTCATGCAATTCATCTAGCATATCTTCTAATCGAGGGATGGGATGTCGATACTTTACTGTAATGTTATTGATGGCTCGGCAATCAACACACATCTACCATGTCTCATCCTTCTTAGGCACTAGTAGCACCGGAACCGCACAAGGACTCATGCTCTCTTTAACATACCCTTTCTCCATCAACTCATTAACTTGTCATTAAAGTTCCTTGGTCTTCTCGAGATTACTTCTATAAGCTGGTCGGTTAGAAATTGCTGCACAAGAAATGAAATCAATTTGATGTTCGATTCTTCAAATTGAAGGTAAGCCAAAAGGCACTTCCTCGGAAAAAATATCCTCAAATTCTTGCAAAAGAGAAATAACATTGCTCGGCAAAGATCGTTAGTACACAAAAAAGCCTCCTTGTACATGAGTACTATAAGGGGTTGTACTGAAAATAAAGCTTTCTTGATCTCACTTTTTATTACCATGCAATTGTATTTTTCCTCTCTTACACTCACCAAGGTCTGGACCGATGGTTCAACTTGCCAAGTCGAGTTTAAACGGACCTGAAAGGTTTCGGACTTATTACAAGTCAGATCTCCAATTTTAAATTGATAGAACTGACATGACTCAGCTATTTAGGCTCAGAACTGGCCCGACCCAGATGACAGTTTCACAGGCTGATTCGGATTTTGATGGATCAGATTGGTTCTGTTCATGAGCCAACCCAGCTTGTTAAACACCACTACAAGTGGAAGACATATCCCTTGCAAAAAGCAAGAGAATGTCTGTAACTATTTTTTTTTAAATGACAATGAGTCTCTCCATGACACATATCTCTTCTCTTATAGAAAGACTCAACTCTTCAATAATTAAAATAAATATATATATATATATATATATAGAGAGAGAGAGAGAGAGAGAGAAAGAGAGAGAGAGAGAGAGCAAGTTCATCGGCTCTTCTTTCACAACTTTTTACACACAATCTTAACTTTTAATTTTTAAATTTTTCAAAAGTTAAGGTTTATGCTTACATGAACTTTTCTTTTTTAAAAAGTCAATAATTAATGGTTTCACAACTTTTTACACACAATCTTAACTTTTAATTTTTAAATTAAGGTTTATGGTTACATGAACTTTTCTTTTTTAAAAAGTCAATAATTAATGGTTTCACAACTTTTTACACACAATCTTAACTTTTAATTTTTAAATTTTTCAAAAATCAAGGTTTATGCTTACATGAACTTTTCTTTTTCAAAAAGTCAATAATTAAAGGATCCGCCATTATTATTACAATATTCTCTTTTTCTCATAATTTCACTCTTCCTTCTTCAATTTTCTTTCTCTTTTAATCTTATATATTTTTATACACAATTATATCAATTTATATATACGTGTGTGTGGATGGGATTAACTTAATTTAAATATAATTAAAGTAGTGACATTAATTTTGGACCTTTAATTCACCTCTGCTCCTATAGAAATAAGGCATACATCTCTAATGAATTCATGAATATTGGAGCGGTTAATATTTCAAACTGCAGAACATCGATATTACTATAGAATTTAATGTGAAAAGGCGGTTGTCTAATTCACGCAAAAAAAATGCATTGGCTCATAAAAATTTTATATTTTACCTAATTCTTGTGATATACAACTAGTTATTCAATTAGTGTTCTATAACTTCAAAAGCATTAGTACGCAATAAATTCAGTTTAAATCTGATGATATCGTATATTTTAAAATATTCGGGGGATTGTTGTAACTACAAGTGATATTTAAAATTGCCAAATCCCACGTAGGATTGATAAAAAGTTTTTTGTAATATAAAAACAATTCTAAGGTAAGTTAATAAGTCAACGTGGAGAATTTTCACAAGTACAAGTCGAGCCGGTCCAAAAGCCAATTTCAGGAGCCCGACCCGAAAATTAATTAATTGCGTACGCATTTATTATATTGTGCGCAAGGAGGTGCAAATCCACTAATCTGGGCCTTGCATGTGAGTACTGTCTATATCGGGCACATTTGACTTGTTTTGATCGGCTTTTTCAATTTGATTGAATTCAAGTTGGCGATTAATTTATTAGGCTACCGTATTGCCTTTGAAATACTCGTTGTCTTCACCATGAAAAAAGTTTTGTTTTCAACAACCGGCGTTAATTTAAAATAAATAAATAAGAGAATGAGCCAAGGCTCAAATAATATTTTTTTAAAATCTTTTATGTATTCGAACCCAGATGACCAACTAAAAAGAAATGTTGTTTAACCGCACTCTCAGAGACTACAATGAACGTTAATTACTTTAAAACATTTATAAAAATTTTGATAAGTTAAAAATTAATTACTTAAGAAAAAAAATAAAGTATAAATACGTAGTTAATAAGCCTCTTTTATTTTTTCTAAGTAAATATTGATAATTGGATGGAATAATTTTCTTTATAATTATATGGCATTTCCGCTCACAACATACATAGTTAAAATTTTCTTTTCTACCGAAGAAATGCTTGGAGGAACTCATCAGGAGACTTACAAGCAATCTTAGGCAAAGGCAACCATTGCATTCATAGATGAAATGAAAGAGATGTTATAGATGTATAATCGCATTATCACAAAAAATGAATTAAAAAATTAGATTGTATTACAAAATAAAATAATTAAAATTAAAATATTGACAATTTTTAAGACAGAGATCTCCAATCATTGCATGTGTTAGACCAGTTGTCATCAGAGTTTAAAAAAATGAAAGAGCTGAAAATGTGCAAAAGCTTGCTTGTATTGAAAGCTCGAAAATGGGAAGATTTACAGCCTACTATGCTGGAAGGAAAACAATACAAATATATATACTTTTGAGTCTTGAGCTACAAGGCGATGATGCCCTAAAAGACTACAGACAAGAAAGAGAAAGTTCAGACTGCAAAGCTTCAAGGGGGCCACCCTGTTGTGTCGAGCCAAAATCATTCTGCTATCCTGCTGTTTTGCAGTAGTACCTTAACCAACTTATTTGTCTTCGAGGGAAATTTTGAGTTAGATTGCATAACTGATCTGCATGACATGATAATGGGCTTGACTGATGGGGCTGCAACTTTTGGGCTTTAACATAACAGGCCTGATTTTTTTCATTCCTAACGCCATCGAACTCCGATATGAAATTATTTTTAAAAACAGAGTAATGTAAAGGTTCAAATAAGAGGAAATTCGTGATAGTCACTGTGCCGCCGCTGACCCCAAGGGCTTCAACCAAAACCCTCCTATCATTAATTCAGCTAGCAATAGCTTTTATATGGATTGACGAGAACCCCTTGAGGGAGAGTGAACGGAAAACAGCTGCAGCATTATGTGACTTTGTTATATTATAATACTACGATCACTTCCTTGCATTGCTCATATCCAATGTTTTCTTGGTAGTAGGAATAAAACCAAAAATCAAAGTCTCTTAAAGAGTAAAAAAAAAAAATGGAAAAACAGGTATCGAATCACTCTACCCTAAGGGCTTCAACGTCAACCCACCTCTCTTTATATATATATATATATATATATATATATATATATGGATCGAGGAGAATCCGTTGAGGGAGAGTGAACGACGACTGCTTTGTATATATATGCTCTCTGATCTGCATCGCCTTCTCCTTTGATTATTGCTTATTTATAGCTAGTCTCTCCTCTCCAAAAGTGTATGTTGTATTCCTCTCCTTAATTAATTAATGTGCCTTTGCATATATTTATTTATGTCCACGTTTCAATATGATCAAAAAGTTACGTTGTTAGTGGATAACAGATGATCATCATGATAAAAACGAATAAGTTCCTCTTTGCAAATCACTAATAATCAAGAATATAATCTTTTATGTTGTCTCATACATTCAATTCTTGAGATCTAGTTCTTGAGGAATTAATCCAATATTATCTCTAAAATTTATTTGTTGGATACTTTTTTAGTTTTAAAATTACTACTAGATATTAAATATAAGTAAAAATAATAATAATTTTTAGTAAGAATTAGTGTTTAGCAAACATATTAACTTATTATATTTATAAAAAATAAAATACAACAGTCCCAAATTAAACCTTAAAAATTATAATAATAATAAAAAATAGTTTCTTTATTCCGCATTATTTGCATGCTATGTTCAAATGGTGCCAAACATATGTAAAACTCAAAAATATTTTTAATATTTATGGTGAGACGTGCTATTGTAATGTTTTGATTTTGATGTATATGTTCAATTATATGTTATTTTGGTAAAACTCAAAAAACATTATTGTCTTTGCGCAATTGACTTTCTGTTCTACTTGTTAATTGAATTTCTATGAGTTTCTCATTGCTATTTCTTCTATTTTCATTTTGTTTTCATGTATATAATATTTTATAAATTGATTTACAAATCAAGTTACTGGTAATGAAACAATTAAATTTATAAAAAATAATAATAATAATAATAATACAGCACATGTCAAGTTCCATTACCAACATTTTCCTTTAGAAGTTAAAACCTCTTTAAGAAAAGTTTGAAAATTATAACACAAACGAAATCTGACTCGGAAACTCTTAACACAATTTGAAATCAAATTTGTGTGGTGAATACCCGTTTCAAACGTCAACGATAATCAAATGATCTCAAAAGAATATGCCCTAGTGTTAGCTCGTGAAAACATGCAACTAATACAGAGACAACTGACAAGATTTCTGAAACCAAATGACCGTAAACAGGTTACAAAAATAACAATGAATAATATCTAATGATTTCCCACCAATTTTCTTTTTTTTTTTTTTAGGCTAATTGGGAATGAAATGCTGGGAAAACTAGGACGACAATCTTGATGAATGATGTGTTTAACTCACCAACAGGCAGTGTAAATTGGAGCAGAAAACAGCCTTATTTAGTATGAACTAATACTCATAAGAAAGAGAGAGAGAGAGAGAGAGAGTTAAAAGCATGGACAAGGATTCATTATTATATTTGTTTAAAATTACCTTAATTAGCTCGAGCTGAGCCATCATTGAATACTCATCTTGATATTGTTGCCTCAGCGAACCTTTAATTTCTCTGCAAATCGATAATATATTCATGATCATCAGGTGATATTTAATAATAAAGAGGAACAGGTGGTACTGTCGATCACTCAACCCTAAGGGCTTCAACCTCAACCCACCTCTCAGGAATTCAGCAAGGGTTATGTTATATAGATTAAGGAGAAGCCCTTGAGGGAGAGTGAACGACAATCAGCTGCTGCTTTAATTCTGTGTGCTATATATTATAACATTGATCTCCAACGTTTTTGTCTGCTGGAAATATATAATTAAGTAGCAGATAAACCTAGGTAGCTAAAATTCAAAGTCTCTTAATTTTGAGAATAAAAATAAATATATGGAAAGACAGGTATCGATCACTCTACCCTAAGGGCTTCAACGTCAACCCACCCCTCTATGGATTGAGGAGAAGCCCTTGAGGGAGAGTGAACGATGAGTACCGCTTTGAACGACGACGTACGTACAGCAATATAATTTATATATTTTCTAATTATATATTCAATGTTAATTCTCTCTGATCTGCTCCTCTTTCTCTCCCTCGTCATAAATGTTGCTTATTTATAGCCTCTCTCTAACAGTGTTTGTGCATGCACATACTGATTTATTTCTGTCCACGTTTCAATATTACTGGAAAATTACGTTGTTCGGTAACAGATCATGATAATAAATAAAAAGATTAAGTTCCTCTCCCTCTTTGCAAATCACTGTTAAGGGCATGTTTATTTCGTCTGCCTAATTAAAAAACTGTATAATTGCACATAATTATACAATTTTAATGTGTTTATTCAATCGCATAATTATACAGTTTAACTGTGTAATTGATGTAATTGGACCTCTCAATTATAGAGTTTAATTTTTAGAGAATAAGAATTAGTGTAATTATACAATTTTTTTTTAAATTACAAAAAATATATTTTCTCACATTTCTAACTCTCTTAAAATCCTTTTATATTATCTTTTCTTTTCATCTTGTTACACCATCTTTCACTTATCTTCCAAAGTCGCTTCACATCAACAACGATATCAACAACGATTCAAGTGCTCTCATACAATTTTTTTTTTTTGTTAACGTCTTTGTATTGTATATTATTAATGCCTCTGTGTTATATATGCATAACTCTTTCTTGATTGATAAATTTTAATTGAGTTTATAATTAATAAACTTTGAAATATATTATATATATTACATATTTTAAGTAAATATTTTGAACATGTATTATTATTTATTATATATAATATATATTTTAAGTATATACAATTTATATAATGTATATAAAAATTATATTATATTTTTTTGAGTTTATAATATATATTGTTTTAATTTTAATAATTTATTAGTAATTAAAATTTATTTTCATTTCAATTTTACATTTAAAATAGTTAATTTTATAATTAAACTGTGCAATTAAACAGTGTACTATCAAATATGACACTGCGTAATTATATCGTTATAATTAAATAAGACTGTGTAATTACAAAACTGTATAATTACACAGTTTATAATTACATAATTTGTCAATTACATAATTGCAAACAAACAAACCATAATAATCAATGCAAGATTCTTTTATTTATTTGTTTCATACATTCAATTCACGTGATATTCATCTTGATGATGGCCATTTTCATTTCATCTAACAATTATGAATTAATCCAATCCTAATTACCTCTAAAATTTAATGGTTGCATGCGTACTTAATCTTTATTTAAAATTAAAATGTTATGATTTTAAAACTCACCAGCTGTTAAACAAACCGAATTAAAATAGTATCATAAATATGTAAAACTCAAAAATATTTCAATATGCTTATATTGTGAAGATTTGATATATCAGTTTAGTTAATTTCAAATTTCAAATTTTGTTATTCATTTTTCTCTATTTTCACTATCATTTCAATTATATGTTTACAATTTAAATTTTAACATACTATTTCTTTTCTATAAAACAACAAAAAAAAAAAAACATAACATGTGTCGTGGTGCACTTGAGTATCAAATATTTTCTTATCATTATCAAATAGATATTGTAAATTCTATTAATCAATAAAATTATAGAAATACGTTTCATGTTCTTTGCCCGTTGGTGAGTTATCATCAACATCAAAGTCCATGTGATAAGGAATTATTCAGTAGCTAGCAAAGTGTCAATTTAGTTGCCTCTTGAATGAATTTAAGAGTAATATATGCATTAACTGCAAAGATACTCGATCAAAAGCAAGGAATAAAATCAATTGAGTGGATGAGAATCATCATCTTTAGTACTATAAATCCTAAGTTGACATTCCAGGACAAATTTTAGCTACCACGTTCACAAAGCTATTCCCATATAATTGATGTCGGCTCATATATATATATATATATATATATATCCTTCAATGTAACAGATACAATCATAAAAATTCTCCTTTTATAAAAATTCATTCATGAAAATATTATATCATTAATAAATATCTTCTATTTTCATGAAAATAAAAAATAATAATAATTTATCACATCAATTTATATATAAGAATTTGTATAAAAGTTTGTATCTATAACATTAAACATATATTCATTATCATTAAGTTTTGTTAAAATCTAGAGGTTAATTCAGTTAATCGAATTCTCAATCCTAATGATAGAGTTATGAAAATTTGATTAATCTGGATGTTAAAAAATATGTTCAAAATAATCGAAATATGATATTCAATCGAACAAAATTCATGTTCAAATTTTAATTAAATTTGAATAATCTACAATTAATATTTTTTTTAATATTTGTTGATACTCATTTTTTGTATCCTAATTGTCAACACACGAATTTGTTCACTGTGGGATAATTTGATGCTGACTTGAATGTTGTTGGAATTTTTGTCCTTGGGTCGGCCTATCGAGTCAACGAGAGATTTTATCGATTCGACAGCAAGAAAAATAGTGAAAACTTTTTTATTGAGACTACTAGCAGAATAATAGCTAGAAATTAGAATTCAATCCAACTTTATTCTCTTAGATATATCAAAAGGCAATTTGGCAAAGTAACGATTTGCCTCTTTTCTAAAATGATGCCTCTATTCATAATCTCAAGCAGAGCAATTGTGAGCAGTTAAAACTTATGGGAACGTCCCAAATCATGGGTGGTGGTTTTAAGGAATGCGTGTCCTCTTTATGGTTTGCCAAGTAGCATTATTAAATTCGCGCACACACCTTATTACAGACCTGTGGTCTTTAGGCATCAGTCGTCGTCACATACCTTTAGGCTTCAAGATATTGGGCCTAACATGATCTCTAGATGTGCTCAATAAAATATAGAGACTACTGGAGTTTTCTAATTTCTAGTAGCAACAAGTTCGGTACTAGATATTACAAAATTATTTTTTCCGATCTGTCTTTGAAATATCTCTATTAAACAACATAAAACTCCTCAAGATTTAATTTCATACCTAATAATTTGATTCTCCTCGGTATGTAGTTTCATATTCAATAATTTGAATCTTTTCGGTATGTAGCTTCATATTAAACAATTTGAATCTCCTCGAGATATAACTTTGCAATGAATGAGTTAATCATCTGCAGTATCTTGCTTCGTATTCAATAATTTGAATCTCCTCAATATGTAGCTTCATATTCAAAAATTTAAATCTATTTGGAATGTAGCCTTGCAATGTATAAGTTGATCCTCCTTGCAAGTGAAAGTGAAAAGTCGCATCTCCTCGAAATTTTAGAATTTTGAATTTCAAAAGTTGATAAAAAAAAAAAATTTAACAAAAAAGAAAAAGAAAAAAAAGCGCGACTTCGTTTAATGCTCGGCGCTTCTTGTATAAATGATAGTCATCATGTTGTTCTCATGATGACGTATGGAGAACCAAAAGCTTCATACCACATATCGCAATCCCAATTGTCAAAGATTTTGACGGCTAAGATTACTTATTTCAAAATTCTATAAATTTGAAACAATTGGTACTATTTTGTCTTCATCTCCCAATTTGTGCAATGTAGAAACATAAATTCTATCTTTTAGAGATACAAAATCCAAACTCTCCTCCTATCTGAGTACCTGACGACTATTAAGTCCTTGCTTGCCCATAGCTAACGAAGTCCAATCTGCCATTTCGTGTGTTTTCTTCTCTACTAGATGTATTCTCTAAGTTTTCTTAAATGCATATAGAATAGAACTCATTTTAATAAACTATACATACCATAAGATGCTAACAAACATGAATATACACATGAAACGCTATCTTTTGGTTAATGAAACGCTAAAGATTGGATTTTTTGTTTTAGGATTAATAATCTTTTTGCGTTTCTGAATTGTAGTTGGTTGGTATCAAAGTAGAAGCTTTTTGGGACTTGAGCATAATAATAATTAAAAAAAAAATTATTCTTCATGCATAAATAAAAATCTAACCTTTAAATTTGTTATAATCGGCTCCTGTACTCGGTTCTTACCCACCTAAGGTACTTGTAGGCATGTAGTCAGATCATTAGTAAGTCCAAACAAAAGGAAAATTATGATTTCCAAGATATTTCTAAAGAATCCCTGGGTGAGGCTATGAATCACAATACCTCTTCATCTAGTTCCGCAACCAACTACGAGGCCTGAACCAATCAGATTTAACAACTCAGGCTAATCTTATTTTAGCCTATGGGGACATCCCTTAAATGAAGATTGGTTCTCGGTCCAAGCCATTAGTAATAGCTTATGACCAGAAGGGAGAAAACAGAGGCAAAAGTGAAGCCGCTTAGAGGACAAGCGGTAAGGCTATCAATAGTTCTAATGATATTATACCTCATCGACCTAAGAATTCTGTTTATGAGGTGAATGTCAGCTCTCACGAAATTGATTGAATCTAATCCTCAATCAGTAAGTCTGACATCGAGAACCATAGAGTTAGGTTCTCTCCATCCCAAGGGATAATACCCTCAAACTGGCCAAAAGAAGGGAATGTCCAAGTGAACCTAGGACTAGCAAAGTTGCCTTCCTTAAGTTATTATTTGATTTCGGTTTAAGACTACGCTTGCACCCGTTCTTTATTATAATTTCGCACCAGTTGAACTTAGCTCCGTACCAACTTAATTTAAATGCTTGACGAATGAGCATGTACATATTGTGGATAAGGTTCAGGTAGAATAAGCAGACCTTGTAGGAAATAAAAAGAATGTATCACCAGAGAAGTAACCCAAAAGAGAAATCAATCTCCAAAAGCCCATCCTGGAACAAATCATAGAAAGATCAATAGTTCTTAATTGGAGGAAAATGGGGTCAAGTTCTTAGGATTGATGATGAGGAATACTTGGTCCCCACTAACTTTGACACAACAAAGTCTTACAAACTACTTTCTTTCTTTCCTTTTTTATTTGTATAGCATGTATACTAACCCGAAATTATTTATGCAGCTACTTGCCAGCACTAGGTGAAGCTGAGAACCAACTTGGAAAGCAAAATATATGTTGCCTTAGCCATAAAGTGCAGCCAGAAACAATTGTTCTCACCCAGAGATAGCTTAAATCGGGTATTGTTATAGTTGTCCTCCAACAGAAAACTAGAAAAAGAAAGTGAATTCCTAGTTTTCTTCATTTCATAAGCTGTTCAATCTAATGTATCTTTTATTTTGCATAAAAGATGGCACCAAAAACCACGAAGGAAAGAAAGCAAAAGGAGAACTCGCCTCGGGTATTAAAGAAATTTTCAGCTTAGGAACTGACACCACTTTAGTTGACCAATCATACCTTATTCATTCTGAATGGATTGATTCTGTGGAGAAGCTTTCCTCTAGTAAGCTATACGAGTCAGTGTTGGACATGGTCACGAAGGTGCGATGCATTGTTACCATTATTATTTCTAATAGATTTTTGTTTCAAGTACTTCACTTCTTTTCTTCATGTTCTTAGGCCATACATCTCTATCTCGCATCAATACAATACCTTATCAGCTATATTTGAAGGGTCGAGAGGATCTACCCTTTACAGTGTTCTCTAAAATGGTGTTCTCTAAAATGGGAAAGAAGAGCTGAAAAGCCTAAAAAGAGAAAAGTCGAAAAATGCTGATAAAAGTTGAGAAACTTGAACTCGAACTGGCTTGAGGAAAAAAGTTGAATCGGCCAACTTGAAAAAGCTAAGGACACACAAGACATGAAAATCATTGAACTCAACTTCGATCTTGTTTATGCTTGTGTTGTTGAAGATATGCCCTAGAACCAATCATGTCATAGGTTCAGGGATATCATCCTTTTGTATATATAATTCTGTAACTAATTGTAAACTTGTTTATGATTAATAAAATGGATTTTATATTATTTTGCATGTATAGTTGCTAATATATATTGTCTATATAAAATGTAGAATGAGATTCCGTGATGTAATATGATGTCAAGACTCTATCTATAAAGAGTTGTAGATAAGAGTACAGAGCCTTGATTTGAATATATCTGAATCAGTTCCTGGTTAAGGTGGTGTCATCTGAAACTATAACATTATATGACTGGTATGTTTGATGTTGCCAAGCATTAATATTAAATGCTAATAGTTAGGTGACAAGTCTCATGTCACAAGAGTATAATATGGGTAATGCGTTGGAGAAGGTATTACTAAACGTAATTAAACATGACAAATCACATGAGTGATTATCCATAGTCAATGATACGTCACATAGTCATACTAGTGTACCACTAGTCCTTTGACCTGAGGTGTCACAGCTGCCCTCCGCATTGAAGCACATCATTCACTTGTATATATCACACCGGGCTAGCCACGCCTAGTGAAAGAAACTTGTTCGCAATGTGTTTAAGTATATAAGGACAGGTGATAGCCAAGATAGAATCTGTTGGCTTAGATTTTGGAGCTTGAGATCCTAGGTGGAACTGTCATACACGGGAATAAAGTTTTGGCCAAAGCATGTATGTCCGGAAAGGTGTTTCACGGATATATGAATCTTGTATATGATTGAGGTTCTGATTCTATGATTGAGTTAAGGGTTGAACGATATCATGAACCGTACTTGATTGAGAATCGACAATAGAGATACTTTACTACATACACGTATGACTATATGGATTTATTAGTGTCTGGGAGTCGTAACGTCCGCATTGAGGCACATCATTCACTTGTATATATCACACCGGGCTAGCCACGCCTAGTGAAAGAAACTTGTTCGCAATGTGTTTAAGTATATAAGGACAGGTGATAGCCAAGATAGAATCTGTTGGCTTAGATTTTGGAGCTTGAGATCCTAGGTGGAACTGTCATACACGGGAATAAAGTTTTGGCCAAAGCATGTATGTCCGGAAAGGTGTTTCACGGATATATGAATCTTGTATATGATTGAGGTTCTGATTCTATGATTGAGTTAAGGGTTGAACGATATCATGAACCGTACTTGATTGAGAATCGACAATAGAGATACTTTACAACATACACGTATGACTATATGGATTTATTAGTGTCTGGGAGTCGTAACGTCTTGCTAAAGGTCGATCATAATCATTAAGAACTTTAGTTACAAAGAGTTGTACCAAAGTGATACGAAGGAGTTCGTATCTACTCATGTCTAGTTCACAATAAACCTAGGGGTCACATACATTAGTCAGTTATTTGATGATGATGGCATTTGTTATTATATAATAATCATTAATTGGTTAATGATATTATTATGATACTTTGATCAGGTAGCAATTTGATTCTTCATTGTAAAAAATATATTTCCCGGTAAGAACGAGCTAGCACTCGTAAGCGTAAAAAATGTTTCAGTTAATTATGGAAAAATGTAAATATGATTTACGGATATTTTGATATTATTATATATTGATATAATACTTTAATATTGATTAAAGTAATATTAAA
>JAXCLQ010000009.1:13603242-13618849 GCA_035584115.1 Cedrela odorata | reverse complement strand
GCTCGCCTTCGAGCAAGCACAGCGTACATAGGGCCCAAATATTCAGTTGGAGTGTTCAACTCACAAAAATACATGGCCTCAACAATTCGGGGATTCTTCTGAAGCACAGCTTGTCGGCATGCATCTTTAACAGCTGTCATGACTTGCCCAGAGAAGATACCATACTGCTCAGATTGTTGCAAAGATTCAGGCTCATCAGATTGCCCAGCCATGGGAGAGATGTAAGCCTCAACAATAAAAGCCAATCCCCACATTGGCTCATCACATAAAGGGCCAGCTGCAGTAGCTAGCTGAAATCCTGACATTATGCTGCTCTCGAGACTCTGTGCTTCCAGGAACAACGATGAAGCTTGACTATCTTCTGGAGATGTCTCATCAGCTGCATCACCATCGTTAAAATTATCCACAAAGCCTAATCTCTCAGATACATAAGCAGAACCCCTCACAAGAACAGAGCAATCAGTATTCTTTTTTCTATAATCTGGTGTGAAGAGGATGTTGGGACCAAGCTGCCTTGGACCGAGTGCCCAAATCCTCCTAAGAAGCTTTTGCCACTTTACTTTACATTTCTCGATCCGGTCCTTGTCATTCTCATTACCAGCAGAAATATGATTATCCACGGCATTAATTATGCGTTTTTTGAGAGCTTCAGTTGGATTATCATCCTCAACAACACTTGATCTCTGGGTTTCCAAGCTTGTATTGGCTTGCCCTCCAATAACACTTCCGAGCAAATCAGCACATTCATCAAGCACCTTAGTCACCATAAGAGGAAGTTTCATGACTTGCACCCGAACAACACATCTCCCATTTGGAGTCATCTTCTCAACATAATCTGAGCTCCCACTTAACAATTTCAAATTCTCTAA
Source organism: Cedrela odorata (assembly GCA_035584115.1). Lineage (NCBI taxonomy): Eukaryota > Viridiplantae > Streptophyta > Magnoliopsida > Sapindales > Meliaceae > Cedrela > Cedrela odorata. Next base: position 13,617,980 of record JAXCLQ010000009.1, on the reverse strand, counting down.
TGGATTAGATGTCTCACCCTCAATGGTCTCTCTATAGGACACAAGAGGCGGGGAGACTTCCAAACTTACCTTAGCAAACCTATCCTTCAAATCCTTTATGCATCTTTCCAGATGAACCTCTCCTGCAGCAGCAAGTACATTTTCCCCTCTAGATGAAACAGTAACCTCTACAAATGGATCTGCTCGATTCAGAAGCCTCAAACCCTTCATCAAAGCACCCATATCTGCTGGATCAGAGGCCTCAATTGCAACTTTTAAAGTGGGGGAAACCTGGAATACCATACTCGAGAAAGGCCAACAGTTTCTCGTAGATGAAAGAGTCGCACTCTTCAATATATGCTGACCAAGTCCTCGGATCGCCACAACATTTCCTGCCTTGGCAGAGGCCACCGGTTTTAAGCCTTGACCCATCATTAGATATAAGGATTGCAAGTCCGCTTCTTGTATATGCTTCTGCATTGATTCCCCCTTTAATGGATTGTACAAAGTTGAAAGCACCAAAACTTTTTGTCCTGAATAAAGAACTCCACTAAAGATCCTTGCAAATGCAAGAAAGCACTCTTCTGATTTACCATTTCCACCTTTCTCAGTATCACTGTTCAAAATCTCCCCATTTGAACCTCTTTGAGGTATCATTTTGATTGGTACAGCAAACATCTTCGATACGAAAGCCACACATGGTGCATCTGGGCTAGAATCACAAGTCTCAACTGACTTCCTCACAAGATTAGCCTCCATGAGTACACTGGAATCAACCTCATTATCTAAAATCTCTCTCTTTGGAAGCAAACGTGAAATCCGAAAAGATTGGGCAGAAATTGGATCCGGTAAACATTTCACTACCATCGACAAGATTGCATCAGACAAAGGAAGCCAATGACTCATGACAGCTTGAAGCACGGCTTTTGGATCCTTGTTCTGAAGCTCACGAGGAGGTATAGACAAATTAAAAGATTTAATCACTTTCTCAAGCACCCCTTTATCCCCACCAGGCTCTAAAGCAGCCTGGTAAACCTGCCACAATGGCTCGAGCACAAACTGTACAAACATAGGCCGGGTCTTACTACCTGTACCTATTCCCTTCTTCCCCACAATCATCTTAGTCTTTGGATTGAAATAACGAGGACCCCACAAAGCCTTCTGCAGTGCAACAGTGCTTGCTCCAAGCTTTGTAGCATAAAATTCAGCAAACTCACTGATGCTAAAACCCCATCCATCTAATGCACACACAAAAGCCACATTACCCTTTTGGGGTTGAAATGTATCTTCTTCATCATCTTCTAGTAACTCAAGATTCTCATCACCTAACTTCTCTGATAGCCCAGAAAGTATAGAATCTACATCAGACAAATACTTTTCCGACTTATAGGCACTCATAATGCCATTCACTTCATGAACAATCCTCAATAAGCGGTTATAAGCTTCCATAGGGGTCAACTTCAGCTCAGAAATCAACCTATCAATCTTATTAAGCACCAAACATGGTGTCAACTTCTCAATCCAAGATTGCCGCAAAACAGCATGAGTCTGAATGTGTACACCCTCAACAGCATCGACTAATACAAGTGCACCATCACTCAATCGGGCAGCAGTAGAAACCTCACAACAGAAGTCCATATGGCCAGGGGAGTCTATAAGGTTAATAGAATAATCTTTATATTGAAGGCCGATTGAAGAGCTCTTCATTGTAATAGCACGCCTTTGTTCTTCATCAAGATAATCCATAAATCTAAGCTTACCAGCTAGTTTAGGGTGTAGTAAACCGCCGCCGGTGGCAGCAATCAGATGGTCAGCAAGTGTTGTTTTACCATGATCTACATGAGCTAGTATGCATATGTTTCGTATTTTTCGTGTATCAGAGTCACCCATCTTATCAAAGAAAAAACAAAAAAAAAAAAAAGAAACAGGCGACTTTTAACAGGGAAAAAACAGAGAAAACGAAAATACAAACTAAATAAACAAAACCCTTATTGGAGATATTGAAAAAGTAAAGGTGGTTTGATTTCTATTTGGTTCTTTTCTGTGGATAATTGGTAAAACCCTAAACTGGAAGATACCTTTAGTATTGATGTGTGACTGACGATTATAAACAGAAGTACATGTCTGATTAAAGGAAGTAGAGACCAGAGAGAGTACCCTTCTTCAGATCAAACGGAGGCAGCGGCTGAGGCTGAGATGCCAGAAATTTCATTTTCTGTCCGAAATAACCGTAATGTGCGCTCGTTGGGCTGGGTTTTCGGATTCTGTTAACAACTTTGAGGTTGTCTTTTTTTTTTTTTCAGGAAACATGAAAGTAAAATAGTAACAGCGAAGCTCGTAATATATTCATCCGAAAGTGAATAAGAAAATTTTAATAAAACGAATTGAAATTCTCTATGAAATTTTTTTTCTCATTCTTCATTTCTATTTTATATTTATATTTGAGTTTATTTACAACACATTATCAATACGATTAAAGTACACAAAATATTTATATTTCTAACTAAATATTTTTATATTATATTATTTTTATATTATTATATTATTTATTTTGTGCAACTATTCTTACTAAAATGCTCTATAATTGCCATTATATTGGGTCTTCCGTATTAAAAAATAAGAATAAAATATTACATATATTTTATTAATATTATTATTGCAACCTTAAGTTTGCAAAAAAATGAGACAATTAGAACTAGAAATTATTAAATTATCCATAGAAATTAAAGTTCTAAAATATATTTGAAAAATGTTTGTTACTTATTTGATTATTATACTTTAGTTTAATTATTGTTAAGTTTATAAATTTAAAATTATTATAAAATTCAAACACGAGGGTCTAAAATTCAATTTCTAGTTAGAACATAAAGTTCTGATATGCAATCTTAAATCAAAACTTGAAGTAATTTTAAAAATTAGAACTTGAAGTCTTAAAGAATAATTTCAAAATCATAACAAAGTTCTAAACACAATTTCAAAATTAGAATATGAAGTTTTAAATATTAATCTTTAAAGAAGAACCCAAAACTCTAACCTTACAAATCATATATGAAGTAGAAGTTCTAAGTATATTTATATATTTTTAGAATCTAGAGTTCTGAATATCAACTAATATATTAAAACATAAATTTTTAAGTTTACAAATATCATGAACCTAAAGTTTTGAGTATATTTATATACTTTCATTATCCTTTTATAATTTTGAGATGTTAAAATGCATTATCAAAATCGTGAGCCCAGAAGGCACCATCCAAAATAGAAAAACAAATATCTTTACAAGATAAAATTTGAAAGTTATGATTTTTCCTATGTGTTCATTTGAACTTGATTATGACCATTAAATGGATATATTCCTTCTAAAGCAAAGATATGAAATGTTCGAAAAAAAATGTAAGATTACAAAATTATTGCTGAATATAACTCGCATTTATTTATGAATACATACATCACAACTGAAATTATGTGGTGAAAATGTCATTAAAGAAAATATACTTAAAAATAATTTTTTTTATTTCTGTACCACTATTGTAGTACTACTACAATAATTTTGTGAGCATAAATTTAAAATTACTTTCATGTCTTTTACTTATTATGAACTATGTTCATTTATTTGTTTAAGCATTCCTAGAAATGAATATAGACTAGCATTTCCAAATGTGGATGTAAATTGAATAAACTAGCACATTATTATCCATGCAATGGTCATAAATAACAAAACACAAAAATATACATAACCATTAGAAGTGAGATTTAAGCATATCACAATTGTTGTTATCACTATGATACAAATGATATTAATCGCATATCTATTGTATATTAAAACATTTAATATAGTCTTATCCGACACCTATGAAAGTGGTGAGTAAGAACAATAATATAAATTTTATTAATAATAAAGATTTGATAACTCATTTTCTTGATCTCTAATAAAAGAAAAGGTAATTGATCACAATTACAATTTAATTATACATCTTCTGCATGTATTATTTATCTTAACTCTTTTTGTTATTATGTCAAATATATTTTTATATTTTATATTTTACTAATCAATATTGTTAAGTTTTTCTTTAATCAAAGGATGTGGATAAAAATTGATTGTCTCTCTTTAGAAAGAAAGTTTTGATATATGCCTAGTTAATAATGCAACTAAGTACACTATTCTTCGAGTGAAGAAATATTTCTCGGAGCTTATAAACATCAAAGCTAAGATAAACAGTATATCAAATTTGCAAACTTGATTGAAGGCTCCGGAATAGTCATAATCTTGTTAATAAGTGGAACTAGAGACTCTAAGAAATATGCCGAAATGGATATTATGTAGAAACTCTAAATAAGAATAATGTAGAGTATCTTGGCATTACTTCTAGCATTTCGGGCAATAAGCGCATATTGAAAAAGCTTCCAATTTTATTAACTGGGCTGTATTATACAATCTTAAATACAATTGAGAGTTATGCAGTAATGAAATAGAAATTTACTGATCCAAAAATATTTATGTTATGGCATGACCGTCTTGGTCACCCAATATCTACAATGATGCGTAAAATTATTGAGAATTCTCATGGACACTCATTAAAGAACCAAAAGATTTATTGTCTAATGAAAATATTTGTACCGCTTGCTCACAAGAAAAACTAGTGGTTAGACCATCCCTTTCTAAAATTAGCTTTGAATCCCAAGATTCTTACAGAGAATTCAATGAAATATTTGTCGGCCTATTCACCCACCTAGCAGACCATTTCGATATTTTATGGTCTTAATTGATGCATCTGTTCATTGGTCACATGTTTATTTATTATCACTCATAATATTACAATTGCTAGATTGCTTGCATAGATTATAAAATTAAGTGCACAATTCTCTGATTATATAATATGATTATACGTCTAAATAATGCTGGTGAATTTACGAGATAATTTTTTCACCATTAAAGATAAAGAAAATGCCTCTATAAGTAATGCATGTTCTTTCTTGAAAAATTATTATTATATATCATCTTGATTCTCGCATTAATTAATCTAAAAATGAAGTGTAAAAGATAGTGCAAATTTAATAAATTGCAAATCAATTACTATATGCATTTACTGATAATGCAAGAGTGACTAAATTATATATTATGGCAGCTAATGCACCAGCTTAGGTGATTGTTCTTAAAGAACAATCTAATCATAAGTCAGTAAATGAATTGTCTATTACGAAACCGTAACCAAGCTAAAACCAGTCCAGAACTGTAACTGACCTAAAACAGTAACCAACCTAAAACCGTAACTGACCAAAAACTAAAACCGGCCTTAAGCTGAAACCGGCTAGAAACCGAAACTAGAGTTGGCTCGTTAACAGTTCCATTATCGGTTTCGGATCGATTCAAAAGTAATTGAACCACAGAACCAGCTTGCCATAATTTTTGGTTCGGGTCTGTTCTACCTTCTTAATTCCTCGACCCAGCCCGGAACTGCCAGTTCTAAACCGTTAGACACCACTACTACTTGCTAACCAACTAGAGAGATCGCCAAGTGAATCATAATCTAGAAAGTCAATATAATCAGATTACGAACTCTAGACCCGTTAAGGAACTCGTCTCAATAACCTAAATTGCAAAAAAATGACGCCACAAAAGATTGCAAAGCTTTTGATAATTCTAAATTCACGCAATAATTCAAAAAAAATTACTCACAAGTTCACACAAATTTTCATAATTTTAGTTATTAAGAGTTGTTTCAAAATAACATTATAAAGTTGTTTAAATATTAAAATTCTAATATTACCCTTACATTAATAGGCATGTTGTTCTAGTTGAACTAGAACTCCTAAATCTAACCCTAATACCCACGATTATTGTAGTAATCACAGATACTGCAGCAAACCCACAAAAATAAGCCTTGTTTCCTTGAAACATTAGGAAACTCTAAAATTGTTATTTCCTTTAAATACTAAAAAAACCCTAAAGCCTTTGTTTCCTTTAAACACTGGGAAATCATAAAATTCTTGTTTTCTTTAAACACTAAGAAACCCTAAAACAAGCTAAAACATACAATTAAAATAACTATAGGCTATTTAATTAATTGTATCAGCCCATTAACATAGCAATAATATTGACTAAAGCAATTAAATAAAATTATATCAAGCCCACATATAAAATATAATATGGTCACATATGCCTTCATGTCTTCACTTTTAGATTTAAACTTCATTGACTTGTTGTACATGCACCAAAGCTGGTTCTTCATCTCGCAAACCTATCTTCTATAATGTAAAACCCTTTGTCTGTCATCCATGTATGTTTTCAATCATGGTCTTTTGAACAAGCCTATTTATTGCCTTTTTTATTTTCTTTACATATGACCTCGTAATTGGCCTATCTGAAACATGCAACGAATCGTGAACAACTTGACCAACTTGTGGAGCATCTTGGATTCCATCATCAGATTTGCAAAATATATGAATACAATTGGACTAGGTATCAATTCATTCATTAAAATTCAATTATAGAAATTTCTTCGATACCAAATATCAATACATTTACCTTCATACATCAATCCCTTAGCAATGTATTGATACATTTATGAAGGTATCGATCTAATTCATCTTGTACATATTTTTGAACTCTCTATCTTGTAATATATAAATTCGTTATATGAAGGTATCAATCTAGTCGACTTGTAATTTCTTCTCTAGTCATTGTCTTTAAAAAGTATCGATCTTTTCTTCATAGGTATCAATCTGTGTTGAATGTATCGATCTTTTTGTACTCAATATATCGATATGTTTAACTTAAACATATAATTCTCACAAAACTATTTAAGCTCAAACCAAATATTCTATAGAAACAATTCTATTTTCTTTCCGAGGGATCTGCCATCTTCTCCCTTGTAAGAGTGTTGCCTCTTGACCCTACTCGCTAACCGACTAGTGAGACCACCGTAAGCATAGGGTGACATACAGAAACCTAATTCATGCTAAATCCAAAATACTCAATACACTCATTCCATGAAACTAACTTAAGTTCAATTAAGTCTCGACAATGTGTCAACTATCCATAAATAATGCATGTGCAAAAATGAAAGTTATTCAATGACTTTTAGCTCTTCATTCGAAGAATAGGGTTTACACACTAAGTTCCTTAAAAATCTTCTCTTAAAGAATATAAAATAAAATCTCATATAAATCTCATATATTTATAGTTTAGGCTTCCTTCTTGATCAACGAATTTTAATACTTATAATCAATTGTTATAAATCAAAAAATTTTATAAAAAAAAAAAAACTCAAAATATGTCCATAATCAAAAGCCACTTAATACAATTCAAGAATATAACTATGATAACTTTTTTTTAACAAATATCACAAAATTTATACTTAAAACAATCACATAAAATCAAAACAATAGTCCTAAATATTTCCCTAACATTTCTAAAATTATAAATAATCATAAAAGATAAATATTCAAGAAAACAAATATATATTTCGTGACCTAATTTCAAGCCTTAACATTTTGCTTCCTACCTAAGATATGTATTAATATTCTTAAAAGAGATTTTACTATACTCCCACAATAAGAATAAATCAAATCGTCATTTCTTAGAGTTTATAGTTTATGCATTTCATAATTAAAAAAAAATTAAATTAACTTCAAATTTTATTTTTAATTATGAAATCGAATCCTATAAATTTAATAGGTAATTTAATAACAAATATTTAAAATTATATTATGTAAATATATTTGTTGATTAAAAAATTATTCCACAAATAATATATATATATATATATATATATATCGGATGCATCTCTTATTTTTATTTAAAATATATAAGATCAATTTTATATAAATTTTCATGGATAAATTAATTTTGAACACAATCTAAACTTAATATTCATATATTTAATTGTCTTTAATTAATTTATTAAAAGTATATTCGATTTTCAATAATATTTATAAAATTTATTATAACTACCAACAATATTACCTTTTTTTTAATTGGTAATTTGTTTATCTTTAAAAAAATTAAAAATATAATTATATCAACAATTTTTTAAATAAAATTAAAATCTCCAAATATATATGATTAGTTATATGAATTACGATAAATATAAGGTTACAAAATAAAATTATAAATTGATATAAATATGATGTTTATAAAAAATATTTATAATTAAAATGACCAAAAATAATAATAACTTTAGTTTAATAAGATGATATTGAATTTATAATAATAAACATTAATGATTATAAATTAACTTGTAATAAAATAAATTAAAATAATATTATGTTAATAATTATAATTAAATTTTATATTACTATTATAAATTGTTATTATATATAATTAAAAAAATATAGTAATTAATTATTTAAAATAATTAGTTAACTAAAAATAATTACATTAAATAGTTAAAATAAAAATTTATGACAAAATATATAAATGAATAATAAAATTGGAAGTTCATTATTTGGAGGGATGGAATAAGGATTCTTATTATTCTTCTTTCTCTCCTCCCTTCGTCCAACCAAACATACTATAAGAGTATGTTTGTTTTGAAAAATGGAAAGAAAGGAGAAAAAGAAAAGAATAAGTTTATATTGTTTGCGTCACACTCTTGCTTGTGGGGTCTACACGTGACAACCGCCACATACCTTCAAAACACATTCTAAACTCCTAAACATATCTCTCAAACCTGTAAGGCTATTTAGGTACTTGTCCCTATATGATTATTTACATAAACTTGTTTTTCCGAAACATTTTCAAATCATCTTCCAAATAATAGTATATTGAATTTAAAATACATGCATGATATATAATCAAATTACATTTTTTTATTTCTGTATTTAATTACAAATACAATTTATCAAAACATAACTAGTGAACTATAATAAACAAATAGGTGAGTCGATGATGAAAATAACACCTGACAGCATTACACCCTTAATCGATCATCACCACTCGTACAATGCACTTTTTTATTCTCGATCTCTTAAAACTGAAAGGTAAGTGGGTGAGTATATGGGGATATACTCGTAAGTGGATAAATTATATTTTAAGAAAATTATTTATAAATGCATATAAATCAATTTATTTTAATAAAATCATGACCTTTTATTCAAAATCAACAGGCTGGCTCCCCTTCTTGGTGGTTACCTTGGTCATGGTAATTCCGAAATCGGCAGTGGACTTTATGTACGAAAAACAATGTTTATTTAAATGAAATAATTTTTTTTAAGGTAAAGAATACATAATACTTTTTAAAACTAGTTCACTACTAACGTTAATCTCAAGTAGTCGCGTGATGATTTTCATAACTGTCATCAACAATCTCACAGGTGGACAACTCCATAACATCACCCACCCATACAACTGCCCCACCTGAGAAGTACTCATCTAGGCAGTTTCTCATACGTCTGTTCCTAGACTACTACCCTGTAGTTACAGTCATATGTAATCCTAGCTTTCCTGGTCATATTACTAATATAAAGTCACAATCAAATCCATGTGCATAAACATTTATAATTCTTTCATTTTTAACATCAATATAAAGCATGCATTTTCAATATTAAACTTAGTCTTATGGCCATTCACATATAATTTCAATCTTACATGCCATTTGCATTTACTTTAAACTACAACAATGATAAGTTTATTTCTTATTTCATAAAATAGTAAGTTTCATAAAATATTTTAAAAACATGAAAACAAGTAAAAATAAATTCACTAAGAAAAAAAGTGAGGGTCACCACTCTCACACTAATGCTCACACCTAATATGTCCATCTCCTGGATGTTTGGCATCTAATATCACACATATATAATATCATGAATTTCGAGATTCTAAATAATTAATATTTATGTATTAAATGCAATATTTGTGATCTTTATGTCTAAAATTTTTTAATCTCGCACATATAATTTTACGAGACTTTCTAATAAGGGTTATTTAGCCGATTCCTAATAACGGAATCTCATGGCCATAATTATTCCAAATTTCATATTTTCATCTAAAATGGTTATACACGTTTTGAGTATTATTTTACGCTTTTTTAGCATTATATAATTCTAATTATCGCAATTCTACACGATCTATGTTTCCTTCACATCAACCAAGGTGAATTTTTTGTTGAACAGTAAAATTCATATTTCAAATATACTCAAATCCATAAAATTGAACTTAAAATGGGTTTATAGGCTTACCTTTAGCTTGTAGAAGTCCTTATAATCCTCACATCGTCGTTTAAACGCAAAACTCCCAAATTCTCTTCAAAACCCTAGTTTCTTCTTTGTTATTTCTTGCCATTTTCAGTTCAAATGTGGTACTACATTATGGAGGAGAAGATGGGAAATTGTTTGGCAACCAATTTGGATGAACTCGTTGAAGAAATTTCTGAGAACTAAAGATTTTTGTAAGTGTTAGTAAGAAAGAGAGTATTTTTGAGAGAAAAATAGAGAATACTCAAATGAAGAAAACACCAGGTTCGAATCCCCCCTTTGGTATTTATAGAAATGGATGAAAAGAACAAATTGTCTGTCGAATTTTACCCATGTTAGCGTCATGTATCGATACATTTGGGTTGGGTATTTATACTTTTAGTCTGGGTATCGATACCTTTAGTTCAAGTATCGATCCATTCCTTAATAATTCGATTTTGGAAATTCCATCGACCTCGAGTATCAATACATTTACCTTTATGTATCGATCCTTCTCTTTTCAATGGATTGGTACCTTTATTGAAGGTATCGATCTGGTTCAACATGTAATTGATTTCGAACTCTCTGACTTGTCACAAATCGATTCCTTTGATGAAGGTATCAATCTGGTCCATCTTATAATTATTTTCAAACTCTCTATTTTTAAATGTATCAATACCTTTGAAAAAGATATCGATCTGATCAGTTTGTAATTTCTTCCCAAGTCTCTAACTTGAAAAGTATCGATACCTTTTATGAAGGTATCGATTCATTCACCAAGTATCAACCTGTAACCGTAATATATTGATACATTTAAATGATGCATCGATACTTTCATTCTAAATATCAATCTCTTCATACTCAAAATAGATTTTAACATTTTCTATTCATTTCTTAGCACCCATTTCATTTACCTTTTAGAGGCTTCGCACCTAATCCCCGGTAAAAGCGCTACTCTTTGACCCCACTTACTAACCGGCTAGCAAGATCACCGAATGCGTCAGTATATGGCATTATTCTGAAATCCTTCTTATACAAAATTCCAAATCCTAATTTCAATTTTATTATATTCTCATTATAAAACTTAAATTTATATTTATCTACGCCTCGATAATGTATCATCTACTTATTAACTATGCATGTGCAAATATGAATGTCATAAATTAACTACTTTACCCTTGTATTTGAAGGACAGGGTTTACAGTTTTGTTACATCATGGAATCATTAATAGAAATTAATTTTTTTTTATTATACTTAGATAAAAATGTCATTTACTTCTAAATTTATTGATATTTATTAATAAATTGAAATTTTTAATTATTTCTTACTTTTATTTTTAAATTTTAATTGTATTTCATTGAAAATAATTATTATAATAAATATTTATAAATATATTTTATTAATATTCTTAAATATAAATTCAAGTTATATTAATTGATTATTTTTGTTTGGACAAAAATATTTATTTTTATTAAAATTGTTTATGCATTTCTTAATTTAAAAATTAAATTAAATTAACTTCAAATTTTTGCTTTTAAAAATAAAATAATTGAATCTTATAAATTTTAATAGGTAATTTAATAGAAAATATTTAAATTTATACTATTGCTAAAAAAAATTATATTTTGTATACATCTCTTATTTTTATTTTAAAATTCATAAGTTTAATTATATATGAATTTTCATGAATAAATTGATTTTGAGTACAATTTAAACTTAATATTCATATATTTAAATGTTTTTAATTAGTTATTAAAAGTGTATTCAATTTTTAAAAATATTTTTAAAATTATTAAAAGTGTCTTTTTTTCTTATTTATTTGATAATCAATTTGTCTTTAAAAAATATAAAAATATAATTAAATCAACAATTTGTATATATAATTAAAATAATTTGATAATTAATTATTAAAAATAATTATATTAAATTAAATAAATAAATTATGATAAAATACATAAATGAGATAAATATATTTTTAAGGGATAAAATTGAAAATTTAATCATTTTGGAGGAGGGATTCAAGATGAATCATCATTGGAGAATAAGAACTTTTAAGGAATTCTATTTTCCCCCTCCATTCCCCTAACTAAATAAAATTATCCCCATTCGTTCCTTTTCCCCTTCTTTTTTCAAAATAAACACACCCCAAGTATTATAATAATTTTTTATAAAAAAAAAAGTATTAAAATGTTTAATTACTTACATACTTTAGCGTTTATTTCTTGGCACTCTCAAATATAATGCAATATTAGTCAATTGTTTGACCCAAAATTTTAAATTATTTGAAATAAAATTTAAAAGTTAAACTTGAGAAGTCCATAGTTATTCAGGCCCAATTGCTCTTTGTTTGTATTCCTTCAAAAGCTGGCTTGGCAAATGGACTCAAATTTCATGTCTTGGAGCAAATTAAACTAACCTAGTTGCAAAAAAAAAAAAAAAAATTCCCAGATCAGAAAGCAATTTCCATCTGCGGAATTTCCAAAAAAGAAAGTAACGTCAAGGATAATATGCAATAGAATTCAAATATTTGAGACAAATACAAAGCAGAGAAACAAGAAGGACTTCCTTCCCTGTTTTCATGTGCTGAAATAGAAATTTCACATGTGTGACATGAAATTATTCTCAATTTTTAGGACTTCCTTCCCTTAATGTCCCTTGCCTGAGACCATGTATGCTTCTCTTATCTATGCCACTGCCATACCATTACGTTTGTTGCTGCATCTTATATTCTTATTGCTGCCAATTGCCTTGTGGGTAGAAGAAGTGCTTCTAAAAAAACAGCTTCAATCTAAATGACTGATTGGAGTCTACTCACATCACAAACCAATAATGTGGGCGTCAATTGCTCCAACCCATCACTTTTAAGCTTTAATCTGAACAACTTTTTAAAGTCAGAAACTGTGGGGCACCCTAAAATAACTTCTGCCACTCTAATTAAAATTACGGTCAACAACCCGTAACCCATAACTCATGTAGTTTTCTTCTAGTCTAGGTACCTTATTCTAAAGCTTACAAACTATGGAGAATTAATGCTAAGAGATGGAACTTATAAAAAAAAGGCAACTTCTGTAGTCTCTTCCATAAACGAAAGAGAAAAAGAAGTTGATCTTCTTCTGCACTAAGGCCCTTTAATAATTGAGTAAGGTTTGGTCTACAACTCTCTTTTTATCGTCCACTTTTTTCCTGTAATGAGAACTACAAACACATGGGGTATCCATGTTTTACCTCTTTTTGCATTTTCCTTATTTATTTCATAGTCCTAGGACAAGGATTTATGGTTTACTTGTAATGCAATATTTGAGCCAATTATTATCTAGCTACATAATACAATTTACCCAAGTCCACTATGTTTGGCTTAAATATGATTAAATCCTTAAGGTATAATAAATACATTTTACCAAAGTCTTTTATGTTTGATTAAATATAATTACATCTTAAACATTTTAAAAATTATCACATAAGTGTAACCTTGCATTAGCCAAATGATAAGGTGTTCACCTTTTTATTCATACAAGCAATGGTTCAAATCCAATCATCAAATAAAAAGTGAGAAGTAAGGGTAGTTTACTCCACAATTAACCTGTAGATCCTTGATTAAAATGTCAACGGTCAAAAATAACAATAATAATAATCTCTGCATTAAAAAAAAATTATAAAATGTTCATTGTGGTTTATTTTTGTGAATAGTAAAAGGGTATCTATTGGATGATATTAAAATATTTTGGAAATTTATTTGTAAATTTTTTGCCCTATTCCTTTTTGGTCATTTTTTCCCCCTCTTTTTGCCTAAACTAACAAGCTATGAGTGATGAACGGTGCTTTTAACGTGTAAAAGTGATATATGCAATAGCAAAAATAATAAAACAAGGAAACAAGAATTGATGAATTTGAGGTTAAGATTATGGAATTATGCATTTGTAGGATATATAGCACAAATGAATTTTATATGTTAAAATTTTGTTAATTTATTTAAATATACTATTACTTATTTGAAATAATTAAGAAATTAATTTTTTTATTATATTAAACTTTTTAAGTTGTATTTTATTTTTTCGTAACTTTTCTTTATAGGATAGTAAAATGGATAATTAGTCATTTTACAAATTATAAAATTTATTGTCCAATTAATAAATGTTACTTACAATGTCTAATAATAATATAAAATTTATTTATTAATTAATAAATTAAATAATAAAATAAAATAACTTAAAAAATCGTATACAAAGATAAACTTAATATCGTGTTAATTAAAATTGTAGGAAGACAATTAATAAAATTAACACATAATGATATAGAATAGTCGTAGGACTATTTTTATTCTTACATGTAATAATCGTGTCCCCTTCGCTTGCTCAACTAATTAATAATTTAGTAGCTAGTTGCTTGTAATTGAAAGTTCATTCCTATCTAATTTCTACTAGTACAATATGATATTCCAACCTATTCTTTTTTCTATCAAGACAATCCAACCCATTTGCTATTGCTACAAACAATTAGAACCTAAATAATTATTTAAAATATGTCTTACATTAACATCATTGATAAGTTGGTTGCTTAAAATGTAATTCTATTGTCAATTTTAACTCTT
>JAXCLQ010000009.1:13566358-13586173 GCA_035584115.1 Cedrela odorata | reverse complement strand
AATAGAACTTATACAAATTATCTCTGAAACTAGCCATGCTGCAAAATCCAGCAGTTTGTAGGTGTCTTATTATCTCTTTTTGGCATGAGAATGTTAAAAAGAAACTAGGGATTTTTCTTTAATACACTATACATACCTTGAGATTTGTATCTATTCTGTTTCGATTTTTAGTGATTTTTTATTCTTGACAAATACTTAGGACTACAGGTGTTAAACCAATTATATTTCTAGTAATGTTTGGGCTTGGATAAATACAGTTTTGACTAAATTAGCAATGTTGTAGTGCAAAACAAATTATTTTTTGTGCATCAGACAGCATGTGTGCAGTCTTCATTTTTACTTTTATGTCTTGATTGAATAACATATGTACATCAGGAGATGACGTATGTGGCCTTTGGTGTTGTAGCTATACATTCCCTAGGACTCAATGTTCTTGCAGGAATTTGGCTTTACAGCCGGTGGGAAACTAGTGAGTTCCGTAACATTTGGTGAAATGCTTCTCAAGTATCACTGAAAAGTTTGATGTATCTATAACAGTTATAGGATAGAGTCAGGTTCACTAACTAGTTATTCTCTTAATGAAATTAAACCTATGTTGCCTCCTATATGGTGTTTACCTACTTGTTCTATGACAAAAGTTTTATAGATCTGCCCCTGAGAAGCTTAGTAGACTGTTGATGGTAAAGAAAAGACTTATTACATTTCCTTCAGGCAATTGATCCTTCCATAATTAGGTCCGTCAGTTTTTAAGCTTCTTCCAAAATATGCTTTATTAGCATGTTTCTTTAGTTTGTCACACATGCTGGTATGATGCTTCATAGTGTATAAAAATCTCATTGTACTCCTGAACGAGCCATGTGGTAGTAAAAGTATATCAACTTTGTTAGTGTCATAAATTAGAACTTTATATTATGTTGGTAATTCTTAGATTTCACTGCTTTTGTAATTCTAAGTGTCTTGTCTTGTGCATTTATAAATTTGTTCTGCTGGTATGTTTTCTGAGCAATCACTGACTTGACAAATGCAGCATCCTTCAATGGTTGATAGATAGCTGTAATAGTTTTCAAATTATGGTCAGTGACTTCAAGTTGACATTATCAACATACAATTCATTGATTTTATTACTTGCTCATTAAAGTTTACTGTTTCAGAAGCTTCAGTCTTGGTTTCAACTTCCAAATGGGAATTGGGAGCTGGGAAAGATATTGTCAACGTCAGGTGCCGAGTCGGTTATTTCTCTGCCTGAGGGTAAAGTAAGTGAGATTTAGAAACTTTGAAAATGTTGTCACCAAGTTAGATTTTTGATTGAACATGTTTGTAAAATTTTTTTATGCATATTTTAGGTTTTAAAGTTAAAATCTGATAATTTGGTTCCGGCAAATCCCGATATCCTTGATGGTGTTGATGATCTCATGCAACTTAGCTATTTAAATGAACCTTCAGTACTGTACAATCTCCAGTACAGATACAAGCAATACCTGATTTATGTAAGTGTTTTCATATGAGTTTTATATTTGCTTTTGAATCAGATATGTAATGCAAACCTTTTCCTAATATATATATATATATATATATATATATATTTTCTGGGTATAATTGTGTGGAATTTAGACAAAAGCAGGTCCTGTATTGGTTGCTATCAATCCCTTTAAGAAAGTTCCTTTATATGGAAATGACTATATTGAAGCATATAAGAGCAAATCTATGGAGAGTCCACATGTGTATGCTATTACTGACACAGCCATCCGTGAAATGATAAGAGGTGCTTTTTCCCCCCCTATTTTTTTCAAAATTTTGTAAAATTTAGTGTTTATGTTTGAGAGGTTCTTTAGCTATCATCATTTCTGTAGAATATACTTATTTTGGGTCTTGTTCTTATTTCCAGATGAAGTAAATCAATCCATCATTATAAGGTTTGTACATTATAACCTACCGATTCTATCTTTCTATCATTCTTATTATGTGTCATTCTGTTGGTATTTGATGTGTGGATAAGTCAACCTTATATTGCGGCTCTTAACTGGCAGACTTACACTTTGCTGTGTGCTTTTGTTTAAATTTTCTTATTTGAGTATGGATTTTGTTCCTTCAGTTTTTCTTATGTGCTTTGTATAGTCCTTTGTGGAGTTCTGTTAAGATATTTATGCTCTGCTATCCTTCTTTTGACAAGGCATGTTTCTTGTTGGTTTAAGATGGAAGTGCTTCATTTTTATTGAAATCCATAACTGCCATGTACATCTACGCCAATTCATTTTATATTTTGGGTGGTACCTCTTTGGCTCCCTTTAGTGTAGTTTGAAGGACAAGATAAAAGTTATTGGCAATGAGGAATTATCCTACTGTTTTTGGGCACCTCATTTGTTTACCTTTCTGATCAATAGAAAATATAAAGTTTGAAACGTATTCCCTCTTATCCTTTTTTCTATTCTTTGGTGGCTGGCTACGTGCCCTACTAACTTCAATTTTTGCTCATATTCCGATATGGAACAAAATGGCTAATTTCATTCGAGTAAACCCTTCTATATCATTTGCACAATAAAATGTGTAATTATAATGCTCTGTAAAATTGGGCATCATAATGTGATGGAAGTCAGGGAGAGAATTAAGCTTTAGAGGTTTCACACTTAAAGCTTGTGCTGTTTCAGAAATTATCCATATATACATTGTTTCTGATTGTCATTTCCTTTTTCAGTGGTGAAAGTGGAGCAGGAAAGACTGAGACGGCAAAAATAGCAATGCAATATTTGGCTGCTCTTGGTGGTGGCAGTGGGATAGAATATGAAATATTGGAAACTAATCCAATCTTGGAAGCTTTTGGTAATGCTAAAACATCAAGAAATGACAACTCAAGTCGCTTTGTAAGCTCCCTGTTCTTTGCATGAACAAGTCGTGGTTCATTAGTATAACTTGTTTGTCTGTGAGTTAGCAGTGGTATTTGTAAGCTCCCTGTTCTTTGTGTTGCAAGTATTGATAGTCTGGTGAACATGCACAGGGAAAGCTGATAGAAATTCACTTTAGTGAAACTGGAAAAATTTCAGGTGCCAAGATTCAGACTTGTAAGATAACTTGTACCATTAAAATTGGTTAAAATTTATATAATTATATTTGTTATTTTTTCTTGTGAAACTTAAAACTGACATAATTTTGTGAATCCTGTTATTTTGCAGTTTTACTTGAAAAGGTAATTCTTTTTCCTCCTAATTTATTATCTCTTCATTGTTTTTAAATAACTTGCTTATTAATTTAGTCTATTATGAACAGTCTAGGGTGGTCCAATGTGCAGAGGGAGAAAGGTCATATCATATATTTTATCAACTTTGTGCTGGGGCTCCACCTGCGCTCAGAGGTTCGTTACTCCTTTTATTTGCTTTCGTTTAATAACACTTCTTTTCTATTTTAATGATGATTTCTAGTGAGCATTGCTGTGTTTCTAGATAGTCTCTAGAGTTTGAATAGTGAAGCCAGGTAGAGTTTTCCTACTTTTGGTGACACTAGTTCTTAATGTAATTCTATTCATTAAATTAGTGAGTCAGTATATATTATTATTATTACTAATATAATGGTTATATTGGAAGTTTTCTAAATCCAAACATGTTATCTTTGTATTGATTATGTTGCATTTGTTCTTTTCTTTGATTAGGCAATCTTGAATCCATAACCTAGTTTCTGTTGTAACATTTAGCTTTAAATGGCTGATTATATTTATCTTGGACACTTATGTTAAATGTTTTTATTTGGTAGTTATATTGTTGGAGCTTTTTTTTAGTATTTCTTTATTGATTATTGAAATGCAGAGAAGCTAAATTTGATGAGTGTAAATGAGTACAAGTATTTGAGGCAAAGCAGTTGTTATTCAATTACTGGGGTTGATGATGCTGAACAATTTCGCATTGTTGTGGTAACCTTTTCTCTTTCAGGAGTTAAATTTCTTCTATCTGTTTTTGATTTCAGTATTTCCATTTTTATTTGGAAAATAATAGTTCAATGTGCATATGTATTTTAATGGCTATTTTAGGAAGCCCTGGACATTGTTCATGTAAGCAAAGAAGACCAGGAGAGTGTATTCGCTATGCTTGCTGCCGTGCTTTGGCTAGGAAACGTCTCTTTTACTGTGATTGATAATGAAAACCATGTTGAAGCTGTGGCAGATGAAGGTGAGAATCACCAGTAGCTGATGTACAATGGTTACTTTTATTGGACAAGACAAATCTGTTTTGGGTTTTCATTGATTATCTTATTATTTTTTGGCATGCTTGTTATTTTCTGAGAATTTTAAAATATTATAGCAAAAAATAGAAAAAAAATAATTTCTTTTTGAAGTTAAGGATAGAGTAAATTTAATTTGGTTGATTAGCCTGCAATTGTACCTCTGCAACTTTTTTTTTTCAGATATTATATGAAATAAATTACATCCCTCAAAAATTAATTATGACCGCATGACCCAAGTTTCATCAAGTATTCATGTTACAAAAATTAAGTGGAGTTCAATTTATTGCAGCGATTGTGATAACAAGGTGATAATTCTGGTCAAGCCCTAAAGTTCCCTAGAGTAATGAGAGTTGCCTGGTTGTTACTTCATTAACCCATGGCTGGCTATTCCGTTTTATAGCTGGCTACATTTGTTGTGTGCATACATTGGTGAACAATTTTGTGGTGTACAAGGTAATTTTGGACCATACTTGTATAAACAGTTGAATGTCATGATGCTTATTCCTTGTAATTTGATCTTGGGCAAAAAAATAAAATATATTTTTGAACTTTATGCCTTCCACGGATTCTTGGTTAATTGTAACTGAACCCAATATTTGCAAATTTGAGTTAGTTTCCTGTCAATTATCTCTTAATGTTATTTTCATGAGTTCCCTAGAAGTTTGCCTTTGTATCGAGCTAGTCACAGAAGTCTGAAATTCTCTCTGATGCACCTTTGCCCTGCTGTTACTAAAATGATGTTGAATTAAGTGGTGGGAGGGTGAAATGGTAAAATGATGGCTGACGTACGTACAATTTTTTTTGTGTAACGCTTCAATTTTAAAATCTTTTTTCAATAGTGGGGGCATTTATGAAAAATTGTAGAACCTATGTAGTTAGTTTGATATTATGGTAAAGTTTAGGGGCACCCATTAAAATAACCCCTCTTATTTGTCATCAATTACCGTAGACTCTGATGTGGCCCAAATGTGATGTCCATTACTGATTAGAAACTTGGGTACTTAACATTAATATATTTCCTTCCTCCTGATTCTAAAATTGCATTCTTTGAAGTGATCTTGTATGATTTCAAATATGAGTGCAAGTTGCAAGTACATATACCTCTCAGGCTTTGTTTAGGATTGAGATACGGTGACATTAAAGCTACAACTTCTGTGGGATGAAATCATTGGACATCAAATATTAACTGTTGTGCTTTCAAATCACAATAAAAGCACAACAATCACAATTCTTTATGGAATTTTCTGTCATGGAAATCTCCAGTTGTTGGATTGTGTTGAGAGTCTCAATATTTCTCAGAAACTAATCTTTAGAAATAGGAGGATTATGTTCTTTTTTGAGAATACCTTTTGTAAATATTTTGCTAAATTTTAAAATAGAGGAATTTGATGATATATCAGGAACTGAACCCTTTGATTGCAACGATGGGTTAGTTTTTTGTCAGGTATCTCTTCTTTGACATCAATAACTGCAGATTTGTTGGTGCTCCATTTTGAAAGACGGTCTGATTAGAAACATTCTCTATTTTATATACATAATTGACAAGGACTTTGATGTCTTTTACGTGATTCGATGTATCAAAATATTACCTAAACATTGCCATTTATGAAAATGATTCATGTTTGTTTACTTGCTTCTTGGGCTTTTTGTGATCTTACTGGAGGTTTCATTTTCCATGTTTAGGTTTAATCGCTGTTGCTAAATTGATCGGATGTAACATTGGGGAGCTTAAGCTAGCTCTGTCAACTCGTAAAATGAGAGTTGGCAATGATAATATTGTCCAAAAGCTAACACTTTCACAGGTGAGAACTTTTATTGAGAAATCATAATGTCTTTGGTAGGTTGTCTTCATAATCTGTAATTGTTTTTAAGATAAAATATAATGCTACTGGACCATGTATTTCCTTCTATATATTACAGCATTTCTTCCTCATAATGTGAAATCCAACAACCTGATGATGCTGGATTTTGACCTGGAATTGGTGGCAGGGATTCTTTGAGCTATTTTTACATATTAATTCCAAAAAAAATAAAAATTTGAATCACCTACATCCAGTTATTATAACCTGAACGACATATTTCTTTTTATTGAAATCAATTTTTTAAGACTTCAATGCTGATCAACTTATTGTCTTACATTTTCAGGCCTTTGATACAAAAGATGCTTTAGCAAAATCAATCTATGCTTGTTTATTTGAGTGGCTTGTCGAACAAATTAACAAATCGCTTGCAGTTGGCAAAAGACGAACTGGCAGATCCATTAGCATTCTTGATATCTATGGTTTTGAATCATTTCATGTATGTTAGAATTATTTGTTTACTGTCTTTCATCCTTTTATCTTTCCATTCATTGTATTTATGCCAGAAAATTTGATTCTGCAGAGAAACAGTTTTGAGCAGTTCTGCATAAACTATGCAAATGAGAGATTACAACAACACTTTAATCGTCATTTGTTCAAGTTGGAGCAGGAGGTAAGTTTTATTTGTATGACTGAACATAGTTTAAATAAGATTATGGGTATGAAAGCTCCTGGCATTCAGAGTCAGATAAAATTTTGTTTTATTTAAAATATCTTTTTATGTGGATGGATATCCTTCGGTTTAGGTGAATAACTAGCCACCTTCACCCAAACTATCAGCAACTAGTCCAGAACCAACTGGTTTTACTGAATTTATCCATACATGTTTAAAATATACATTCATACATTTGTTTCTAAAATATTTTCAATGGTTATAATATTCATTTGGATCTTATGTACTGGTATATGCCAAGGAGCGCAACAAACCTATGGTTCTCTAGGACTGGACTGGTCTTTTGTAAATAATGTCTTGTTTGTCTGCTGCATTAGGCTGGTTTATGGTTACAATGCTTTTTCTTATATCTAATTTAAAGTTGTGCTGTAGCATTCCTTAGCTGAGGTTGATGTTTATTCAAGATCAAAGCAGTAATCTTGTTTGGCTTCTACTAAAACATTAGACTTCAACTCTTTTTCCTGATGCTGATGACATTGTTTTAGTCAATAGTGATTTCAACTTTTGCATGGCTAATACATCTCAGCCAGTCAGCCTAGATTGACATATTTCAGCCTCATTTCCTTTAGCCAAAGAGTAAAGTTAAGATACATATATTCCCCAAAAAAATATTTAATTGATACTATATTTTTGTGTTAAGCAAGTTGCATGTAAAAAAATGTTTATGTTTAATTGATACTGTATTCTTTTCCAGGAATATATCCAAGATGGAATTGACTGGGCAAAGGTTGATTTTGAAGACAACCAAGACTGTCTTAATCTTTTTGAAAAGGTACCAAGTTCATTGATTCATCAACTTAAAGAGTATTTATTGTTAACCACTTGGGGGGTGGGGTGGGGGTTGTGTTGCATGCTCCTTGCAAATCATCTTGCTATGATATTATCCTTGATCTCGTGGAGCATCATGCCTTTTGACACTTCATACAATCTGACCTAGTAGTAATTTCTTCATGGTTGCATCTGTAATAGCAGAAATTTTTTTTAATCAGCATTTTAAGTGCATGGTTACTTTTTTTTTTCCCTCTATTTTTTCTTGCTCAACTACTAAATGGCAATCTTGAAGTGTGGTCAAAGATCAAAATACGCAAATGTTGTACATTTTTAATAATATTCTGTGAAATTGATGCGTGGATCATCTTATATTAAAGTTTTCTTGATGTTTGTGAAGTTTTATAATAAGAAGTTTTCCTAGTGTATAAGATGGATATATATTATGCAATACTAAAATTAGTCAGCATGTTTTCTTTTTTGAAGGCCATTATTGTGGGATTGACAAATCAAATTATAACCTCTTTTTTATTGGTTTATGTTACTAGCTTCAGTAGTTATGTCTTCATTGTAGGGATTGTGGGCAGTTTGCTCATGGTAAAAACTACTTTTAAACAATCTTTCAACTTGTATGATAGAAAACAGTTGAACATAATTTGCTTTAGAATAAGTTATGTGATACTTGGGTAAGATCCTTGATAATAAAGCAATTTACTCAATTGTTGGTTCTCATCTTTGGCTCTGCTAGTCATATCTCCATCTTAAGGATTGTGGGTGGATAGCTCATAGAATTTTATCAACTTTAGAATAAAGCGTAAGATACTTCGGAATATCCTTCACAATAAAAGAGATTAAGATGGAAAACAGATTGTTAAGTTGAAGAAAGGTGTTCAATGTGTATGAAAACAAATTGGGCGCTTACCAATGTTTTTTCATGTTGAGATTGATTTGTAAGGTTTTGAACTTATTTGTTATTTATGCTCTTGGTTGATTTATTGAACTTTAATGTCCGTAATCAATGGTTTCAGACCAGTTACATTTACCCTTTTAATATGAATATCAGAATAATTAGATGAATACTTTAAGTGGGCTTCTATTCATCAAAATACATGTTAGGCATGGCTCTCTCAATTAGAATCCATTAATTTCTCCTAGTCTTGGGTTTCAACATTGTAACCAGCTATATGGTTAATACTTTTGTACTCATGCCTGCATAATTTATAAGATTCATATCACCAAATAGATGCAAATATTATGACCGAAAGGAACGTAAGCAGTTCTTAGAGGGTATTATGACAAACAATTGAACCACTGTTTTTCTTCTGCTTGCTCAGCCTAGTTTAATGTACACAGCAGTTTTATATTGTGCTAGGCAGAGAGTTTTCTTGTTTTGTCCTTGTAAACTAGTGTCAGTCTAATATAACTATACTAATTCTATTTAGTTTTACGGACTACCTTTCTTGTGCAATATTCTACTAGCCATTTTAACCATTATGAAATGTGTTTCTGAAGCTTATTCATAAACTATAAAATGTGTTGTAGTGTGCTTCAGTTTGTAGTATGCCATATAACTCTGAAAGTAATGTTTGCCAATTTGTGAATCATGTACATTGAGTTTTTTTTTTTTTTTTTTCTCTTCAAACTATTATCGTGTAATTATGAAGGTGAAGGTAGGATGTGAAAAAATGACATTAGTACTGATATGTATTTCTACTGGTAACCTATTCTACTTTTTGCTCATTGACTTGATAAAATGTCCTCTTAATCTTATTTTTTTAACAATATGCAGAAACCGCTTGGATTATTGTCTCTGTTAGATGAGGAGTCCATGTTTCCAAATGGCACAGATTTGACATTTGCCAACAAGCTAAAGCAGCATCTAAATTCCAATTCTTGCTTCAGGGGGGAACGGGACAAATCCTTCACAGTCAGTCATTATGCAGGGGAGGTATTTACTTCTTTTTTTTTTTTTTTTCTTTAAAAAAAAAAAATTTTAATTGGGAACTTCACTTTTTCGTTTTCTTCTCATTGTCTGGTAGTTTGGGAAAAAAATTTAAATCCAGTATTGAAGGTATAACGAAGGTTAATGAGTGCATCTTTCTCTGTTCTAGAGCTGATCCAATAATCCGATGTCTGTATTCAGGTTACCTTAGTTTAATATGTAATCCCATGCCAATTTTGTGTCCATGTCTTGTTAGATCGTTGTAACTTTAACATGTAAAGTATTGTTGTGAGAAAAAATGCTGCTTTTGGGTTCATTTTTCCCTCTTGCTTACTGACTGTTTGATAGTTCCACTTGGTTTTCCACCCAGGTTACTTATGACACAACTGGATTTCTGGAGAAGAACAGGGACTTATTGCACTTGGATTCCATTCAACTTTTGTCATCCTGCTCATGCCACCTTCCTCAGATATTTGCTTCCAATATGCTTACTCAATCCGATAAACATGTAGTTGGTCCTTTGTATAAAGCAGGTGGAGCAGATTCCCAAAAACTAAGTGTTGCTACTAAGTTTAAGGTATATTGCTTTTTGGTTGTTTGGATTTCTAAATTTGAGTTTGCAATCAGTATGGTTTTCCTTCTTGACAATAATTAGGAGAGATATTTGAAATAAATGCACGGACATGCAGATTTTTAGGATCTAGGTATTGTATCATAGTATCTGTTAATTTGAATGTACAATTGCAGTTGTGATTTTATTTCATGTTGAAACAGTTTTATCCTAGAAAAAACAAGTTTAGCTTGGTTTCAATGCATTTTTCATCTATCATTGATAGAAAGTAAGTTAGTGTTGACTCGAGTTACGCTTGAGCTCTTTTTTTCATACCTAAATAGTACATGAAAACTGTGCAACTTAAATCTTGATGTTTCTGACACATGATTGGGATAGCATGAAAGCTAGGTAATCAACCCATTTTGGAACATTTAGTTTGTAAAATTGAATACTTTCTAAATGAATTATTTTGCTGGATCAGAGTTGATTTATTTGCCTGTTATATTGCCTCTATTACTTGCTCGTATACAGGGTCAACTATTCCAATTGATGCAACGTCTAGAGAGCACCACTCCTCATTTTATACGATGTATAAAGCCCAACAACTCCCAATCTCCTGGATTGTACGAGCAAGAACTTGTATTGCAGCAGCTGAGATGTTGTGGAGTGTTGGAGGTAGTTCGAATATCACGGTCTGGCTTTCCTACCAGAATGTCTCACCAGAAATTTGCTAGAAGGTAAATAAATTTGAATAATCTTTTATTTCCCCAATATGAAAGTTATGTAGCACCAAATATGAAACAAATAGAAAATAAAGAGAAAGGGTAGAAAATCTAGAAGAAATAGAGGGAAACGCTATAATCTTTATTCAATAATCTCAAAGTTATCAAAATCTACCTAAGAATTGAAACTGAGGCCTTATTTATAGTGGCCATGACTAAAAAAGATAAAAGAATCCTTTTTCTAACGGGGAAATAGAATTTCTACCCTCAAAAGAACAATGAAAATTATAGGAAATCCACTTCTAATAAGAAATAAAATTCTTACCTAAGAATAACAAAACCAACTAAAATAAGTAACTCAAACAAGATCTAACAAGAAATTAAAGTCTAATTTAAATAAAATAAAAACAATGCCAAACTAGCCTGGATGTTCTACATCAAAAAGCTTCCTGAGTTTATATATATATATATATTAATGTTAACTCTTTTTTCCCCTTTCTTCTTTTTTGATTCTTTTTATTATTTGGGGCGGGCACTTCAGATATGGTTTTCTTCTGTTGGAGAGCGTCGCATCCCAGGATCCACTTAGTGTTTCTGTCGCAATTCTTCATCAGTTTAATATCTTGCCAGAGATGTATCAAGTTGGCTACACGAAATTGTTTTTTCGAACCGGACAGGTAAAATGAATGATAGTGGTTGCTTTGCTCTGTTATATGCTTATTTTTCCGTTTGATTGGGAGTTGGTCTGGTTCTGGATTTGCTGTTTAGCAGTTTGGTTAGCCAGACAAAGTATGGACTGGATGAGCTGTCAGTCTTGTCTCTGACTAAAAAGCAGATGTCCGAGTTCTGTGAATGTTTATGGTTGCCAACCTGAAATATATGAACATTCTTTTCTGGTTGGGTAACCTAACACGGATTTGATGCAATGCCTTTATTTTGCTATGCAATTTCCCGATCTTAACCTTCTCAAGGAAGCGATTTGGCTTGATAAACAGTATTTCTACATTTCCTTGGGTGATAGGTTATCATCCAACTACAATCTCTGTTTCTTCTTTTCCCTGCATTAGTGTGTTATCTCTCAAATTACTCTAAAATGTCAGTTTTACTGAAAGCAAAGAAGTTCAGCCAATAATTTTATGTTAAAGCAAAATGTCATTCCATTTTAGACTACATAAGAGAGAGGGAAAAATGTATCTCTGTAGAAGTTAAAAACATATTTAAGTGATATTTCATTCTTGGAATGGTTTGACATTGCAACTTTTGATGTATCCTATTGTTCAAGTTTGGGACAAATTCTTTGCTTGGGAATATTTATCCTTTACTTTTAAATTCACTTCTTGGATATTTAGGCGATAGATAAAGCTTAAGTTCAAATGTTGTTTTTGTCCTAGCTTGGTTCACTTGGTTGTCAATTAATGTATTTTAGACGTCCTTGAAATATCTATATTTATTACTGAAACGAATATAACAAGGAAAGTTTTAACAGATAGGGGTGCTTGAGGATACAAGAAACCGTACCCTCCATGGGATTTTACGTGTTCAAAGTTGTTTCAGAGGACACCAAGCTCGCCTTTACCACAGGGAGCTCAAAAGAGGAATTGTCACTCTTCAGTCACGTATGGCCTTGTTTATCTTATATTTATATGAACTACAATTATGATTGTAAGAAAATAAACTATTCATACAACAATTGTGTTGATGATTCCTAACAACTGCAGTTGTTCGGGGTGAGAAAATCAGAAAGGAGTATGCAGTCATGCTGCAGAGACATAGAGCTGCTGTTGTTATACAAAGGCAGATTAAAAGCAGGGTTGCCAGTAAAAAGTTCAAGAATAATAGAGATGCATCAATTGTGATACAATCAGGTAAATTTTGATTTTCTTGTTGGTTTATGGGTTCATTCCCATAAGCAACGATAACATTATAATTATTTGCATTTGTAATGTAAATTTCTAAATAACTGGCCCGTTGGGCTTCCATAGGTTGTTCTCAGGTCAAGTTCAGGCTTGGGTCCTATACCTGATGAACCAATTCCTTCGTACAAATGCAAATTTAAAATCATCTGAAGCACACTTAATGTAGTTTCTCCACAAAAATGAAAGGAAATTCTTATGATGCATGAATTGCGAGATCGATGGAGTTCAGAAAATACATTTAGTGACCAAAAGTTAGAACCTGAATAACCTGGCTGGTAGCATTTTACTTTACATTGTTCATAATTTTTGTGTGCATCTTTTTGTAGTTATTCGTGGTTGGTTGGTCAGAAGATGCTCGGGAGATATAGGCTTATTGACATCTGTGGGAACAAAGGTACCGGTTGACTTCGCAATCTTACTAATCTCCCTTATAGCTTCTGATTTCAAAAAAGCTGATCACTTGTAGTTGATGCTAAAGATACAAATCTTCCACTTGGTTTCATGTCCGACTGGTTGCATTCCTCACCACTTCAATGTTTGGTCAAAAAAGAAAAACTACAGCTAATATTTCAGTTAGCCGTAGTCTTAAATCTCACGCCTCAGGAATTTAGCATTTCTTGCAAGGTTTATAAGAGATATTTCCATGACAGACTTGTTGAGGATGGAACTAGTTTTGCCACTGTCCCCTAAAATTATCATTGGTTCCATCCAACAAGTGTGTGGTACAGATTCCCAGTAACCAGTGAATATCATAATAAATCAGATGCCCAGAAACAAGTGTGCATGTGATATTTTTGGAGTAAAGATATTCTTTTGCATTTGAAATACTAATTACTTACGATTTTCCATAGGGGAATGAGTCAGATGAGGTGTTGGTGAAGGCATCATTTCTTGCTGAATTACAACGCCGAGTTCTTAAAGCTGAGGCTGCTCTTAGAGAGAAAGAGGAGGAAAATGACATTCTCCACCAACGACTTCAACAATATGAGAGCCGTTGGTCTGAATATGAGCAGAAAATGAAGTCCATGGAAGAAGTTTGGCAGAAACAAATGAGATCCCTACAATCCAGTCTCTCCATTGCCAAGAAAAGCCTAGCAATAGATGATTCAGAGCGAAATTCTGATGTATCAGTCAATGCAAGTGATGAAGTAGACTACAGCTGGGATACGGGAAGCAATCACAAGGGACAAGAGAGCAATGGAGTGAGACCAATGAGCGCAGGTTTAAGTGTCATAAGCCGATTGGCTGAAGAATTTGAGCAAAGAAGCCAAGTATTTGGCGACGATGCCAAGTTCTTAGTGGAGGTAAAATCAGGTCAGGTCGAAGCAAGTTTAAATCCAGACAAGGAGCTTAGAAGGTTGAAGCAGATGTTCGAAGCCTGGAAAAAGGATTATGGAGCTCGACTACGGGAGACAAAGGTGATTTTGAATAAGCTTGGGACTGAGGAAGGCGCCATTGATAGGGTGAAAAAGAAGTGGTGGGGAAGGAGGAACAGCTCAAGGATAAACTAAATTAAAATTTTTTGTGGTTGGGTTATAGTTGCGTTTGCTTAATTCTTAGCCGAATGTTGGGTAGAAAATTTGGGACGGGTGTTACAGGCGATTTGGTGCACAACAGAGCCTGGTGAGTGAGTTGAGTCAAAATATGTACCCAAATTTAAATATGTATATCATTTTTTCATTACAATGAGATTTATGTATTTGTAAAATTTGAGCTTTTGTTGACACCAAAAAAGTTCCATTTTTTTGGCGTAGCATTTCAACGACATAAATCTAGTGTTTTTTTTTATTGAGTCAAACTTGGTCATCCTGGAATTGACCTTGAACTGTAACACATTCATTACTGGTGAATTCTTCCATTTTTTTTTTCTCAAAAATGAATAAATTTACAACTATTGAAAAAGGGGAATCCCGATCATATTGAATCAAGGCAATGAAGCTAAAGAAAGATGGAGTCGTTTCAATTAAAAACAGGGAGAATATAAACTAATGAGCCGACTGATACAATATCACTTCTCAGGCAAGTTTAATAATGATCATGATGTTTGTTTCAATAAGATAATCTAGACTAGTTGGTTCCAATAAAATACAATGTAAACTAGTTGGTTTGTTCCAATTTAAAGGAATGATTCTAAACTGTCAATTGTAGTAGTACAACAAGCGTTAAAACTGAAAGAATTAATTAGGCAAAAATCAAATACAAAAAACATTCTTAACACAAATAACAATCAACATATTTGATCAAATCACAAAAATTATTACGAAAACTGTCAAAAATTAACATTAAATCCTAAAAAGTAAAATAAAAAAACTTTCCAAATATAAAATTTACCTATTATAAAATAGCAATAGTAATAATAGAATAGGTGGATAGACAACTTCTCAAGATTTGAGAAAAAACACAAATGTTTCTGTTACACTTTAAAAATTCCGCTTATAAACCGTTGGCCGGAATGGGTTAAGAAAAATTTCTGAAAATCGCCTCATATTTTCTAATAATATATTTTTAGTTCATAATATTTTATTATTTATAAAGAGGTCCTAATAAATTCTCTTATAATTTTTAATCAATTATTATATTTATTTTTAATTTTTTTTAACTATATACAAATAAATCCTAATAATTCATATTATTATTCTTATTTGAAAAATTATAAACAATTCATATACAGAATAGGTTAAAGATTATTTAAAGATTTTAATCAAAATAAAATATTATTATTTTTATTATTTAACTATAAACAATTAAATAAATGTTTGGAATAAGATTATTTTATAATTTGTCATAATTAAACTTAAATAAACCCATGAAATAAGATTATTTTATAACTTTTCACAATTAAGCTTAAATAAACAAATGAAATAAGATTATTTTATAAATTGTCACAATTATTAAAAATAAATATTTTTATTTTTTAAAATATTAAAAGAATTAAATAGTTTTCCAAAATAAAATTACTTTAGAACTTATAAAATTAAATAAATAAATAAATAAATATATTAATTTTAAAAATTTAAAAATCTATTTGTCAAAAGGTATTTAATTTTGATTAATTTTTAAAATATTTAAAATAATTCAATCCATATTAACTAAATTCTTTTTATAAGTCTATGGGTAGTATAACACTATAAATTCTCTATACAAACGGATGTGTCATTATTGTATAATTGTCATATTACCCTCATTTTTTATTTTTTTAACTGGATTTGACTTCTGCATTTTTATTCAACCAATATTATCATCCCACGTTAATTTGTATAGAATAATTTGGGTACAAAGATTGTATTTTAGTATTATTCTAAGTCTATGTATTTAATGAATCTATTTACTTCTATTAGTTTATTAGTTAATAAAACTTTTTAATTTTTAAAATAAAATTATTATTATTTTTATTTTAATTAATAATTAAAATTTATAAAATAATATTATCCATCTTAACCAAAATTTTTAATATTTTAATTTATTGAATATAAAATAATATTATTTTATGTTAATAATTTATTGAAACTTGTAAAATAATTCAACCCATATAATCTAGGGTTTTTAATAGAAATGACCAAGTTTTTAGGTCTATTTACATTTATGCCTTGAGTTTAAGGTTAAAAATTTAGTATTTGGAAGAAATTACCCTTAATTGGTGAGTTGATAAATAGTATTTTAATAAAACGTGAGTTGATGAATAGTATTTTCACGACGAAATTTGTCAAGAATAATTAAATTGAATTGATGAACCGTATTTTCTTAATGAAAATTTGTTGAGGACAATTAAAGTGAATTGATGAATAATATTCTCGACGAAATTCGTCGAGATAAACAGTAACTTCGGTAAATTTCGTCAAAAGGAGATTAGTATAAAAATAGTCTATCTCGACAAATTTCCTCGAGATTACTGTGCATTTTGGCAAATTTTGTCAGTATTGTTCATCATCTAATCAAGAGTAATTTTATTTAAATGGTGAACTTTTAATCTCAAATATAATAAAATTTTAAGTTAGATCATAAATATAATTAGACCAAAAAATTAGGTCATTCTTGTAAAAGATCCTGTAATCCAAGCCCTTTCATGGATCTATTTAGATTGTTATTTTTTTAAAAAATACGAATAATAATATTTTATTTAGATTAAATGTTTTGAATTATAAGATAATTTTATCTCATGATTCATTTAATTTTAATTTTAATTTTTATTTTTAAAATAAAAATAAAAATAATTATTGTATTTTTATTAATTATGATACGTTGTAAAATGATCTCATTCTATGTGTTTATTTAATATATTTATTTCTAAATAGTAATTTTTTGATGTTGAAAATTTTGCATTAATAGGTTCCGAATGACTGTTAGAACTAAGGTGTAACTATTGATTTTTCAAACTTGAAGGGGATATCTAGTGAGTGTTATAAATTAATAAGAGTATTGTTTTTTCTACCAACTTAAAGGAGGTATTTTTCATTCTCCCTAGTATTTTTTTTTAACATCCATGTATTTTATAATTTAGTAACACAAATAGACACATATATTTTCATGGGTCATCAAATAATTATTAGATGATCTAAATTTTGTAATATTAGTTTGATAAATCAAAATGGCGATAAAATTTCTCTAATACGTAGATCTACATTCTACACTAGAAGAGAATAAGGAAGTTTTATTGTGTTGGATCTTTTTTGACTAAATAGTCCACTGTACAAACTCAAACTTAATTTTGGTCCATTCCAAAAACTAAACTTAATCTTAGTTTAAAGACATGATTTTGGACCAAGATATTCCTTTTTTTTTTTTTTTTTTTTTACAAATTTACTTTATTTCAATTTGTAAAGTTGTACACCTTGTAAATTTTGTTGAAGAAAGAAGAAAGAAGAAAGAAAGGAAAAGAAAAAAGAAAGAAAAGACAAAAAAAAAACAATTTATCTCATTTTGTTCTCTACAGTTCAAAATAGTCTCTTAACATTAAAGGTGAGTGAAATTATTATATTATTTTGTAGTTTTGTTAAATTATAATATGTAATATTTTAGTGTATTTTTACATCAATCAAGAAATTTAATGTTAATAATGTATCTAGATATTGAGTTTTGGTAAAATTTTTATGCATTAGCTAAGATTAAGACAAATTTGGAGAAAATGAAAAAAATGGAATCAAGAAGTTTAAGAAACTGAGCAAATACTGGGTTTCTTAACAAATTATTGAGAATCTCGATGAATTTCATAATGTATTTGTTTTGCGAGTTTTTCAACATAAAATTGTCCACATGTTTTCTACAATATGTTTATAGGTAAAATTTTATGAATTTTAATACGAAACTGTTTCAATATTGCTACAAATATAGAATAAGTTATAATAATTTCTTAAATTTTAGGAAATATGCTTGTTTGTGTGTAAAATTATACTGACTTTGTAAACTCATTTATTTATGCAACAATATACTTTTAATATTTGCAAAATATTTGGGTATAGTGAGGTTGAGTGATTGAGAGAGAATCACTTGTAAGGATTGAAGGAGTATTGAAAATTTTATTAGTTGTAAGTCGAGTCTTGGGGTTTCAAAACTTGTTTATAGTAAAATCTTTAAATAGAGTATGAAAGAGTGGACATAAGTAAAGTTGTGCTGAGCTACTATAAATCTAGGTGTTCAATCTCTTTACTCACTCTTTTCATATTTGTGTATATTATTGATTGAATGGTTATGTTAAATTGGTGAAAATTTAAATATCTTACATTAAGTTTTAGGAATCTAACTCACCCCCCTCTTGAGTTGCATATTTGTATTTCATCTTTTACTAATAATAATCCATTTCAAATTCCACCTTCAATAAGTAAGTCCTACTTAATTTCTAAAACAAGAATTCTTCGAAAACAAGAAAACTACTAACAAAAAATAGATTAAGAAACCTTTTAGTTATTTGGAATATAAATCATTGTATATTGAAGTTGAGTAATTGAGAGAGAATCACTTGTAAGGTTTGAAGGAGTACCTGAAACACCTCAACCGGAATCTTCACTTAAATTCCGGCAGAGTATCATTTAAATATTCATCCTTATCACTCTGCATATAATTCTCATATATAATACCCATTCATCAATATATAAGATTAAGATTTCTTCCTCATGATTCATCATTACTATATATATGTATTTATACAAACTCAACAGCCACAATAAGATAACAATTACATCAACAAAATAAAATCTAATTTCCTATATTGTGCAGAATGGATGCCCACCACGTTAAATATGTTTAACCTTTGAAGCTGAGGAAGGCGGTAACTTCTCGCTCTACCAATTACTTGGGAGGAGAAAATATTTTTAAAAGAATGAGATTATGCATCTCAGTGAGTAGATATGTAAAATATTTTACTGAAATCATAATATATTATAGCATAATCTTTTTAATATTCAAAAGTAATGAAGGTAAATTTTGTACCAATCTTAAAAAGGTTGTAACTCAATAATTGATATGCACAAATACCATGTAAATGAATATTTTATCATAATTAAAATCATTAGTTGTAGAATCATGTAGAATAATTTCATAATAAATAATCTATGTATCATGTCTTAGGCTCTCTTTACTATCGTGTATAATTTCTATCCATAAATTAACCGTAGAAATCCATAGAAATATGGTATACTAGTAGCTAATCTCAAAGGGCAGTAACACCATAAACATGCTCCAGAGGCATACGTGTAATATGATGCACTCCCAAAGAGCTAATACAGAGGATCGGGACTTTGGAGGTAGCTCCCGCCACAAAGGTGTATTACGTAGCTCTTAAATCCAATCACGAACATACTCTTACATACTAAGTTTGGTGGAGCCAAAATCACACGTTTCCATAAATAAAAATTTCATCCATAAACATATTTTTGTAAACCATATTTGCAAATCATATTGTCAAATCATAAGAATTATCAACAAATCATATATTTGCTCAAAAAGAATTGAGAATATTTTCATACTTGAGAATCGTAAATCATGTTCATATCCATAAAATACTTTTGTCTTATAAATTAATACGTACATGTAAAGAATTAATTCAAGGTTCATAAACACAATTAATTAAAATATGTCACATAAATTGTCTATTCACAGAGATTATCAAATTTTTATATTTCCCGATCCACGTCGTTTAATCTCTCTCGTATGTGAGGTGTATATATATATATATATATA
>JAXCLQ010000009.1:13553716-13566258 GCA_035584115.1 Cedrela odorata | reverse complement strand
TATATTGGATGTTTTCTAAAGCCAAGCCATGTAGTCTTTATATTGATTATGTTGCATTTGTTCTTTTCTTTGATAAGGCAATCTCAAATACATAACCTAGTTTATGTTGCAACATTTATCTTCTAATGGATGACTGTATTTTTCTTGGACACTTATGTTAATATTTTTATTTGGCAGTTATATTCTTGGAGCCTTTTCTTAGTTTATCATTATTGCTTCTTGAAATGCAGAGAAGCTAAATTTGATGAGTACAAATGAGTACAAGTATTTGAGGCAAAGTAATTGCTATTCGATTACTGGGGTTGATGATGCTGAACAATTTCGCATTGTTGTGGTAACTTTTTCTCTTCTCAGGAGTTAAATTTCTTCTATCGCTTTTATATTTCAGTATTTCCATTTTAATTTTGAAAATAAGAGATCAATCTGCATATGAACTTTAATGGATGTTTTAGGAAGCCCTGGACATTGTCCATGTAAGCAAAGAAGACCAGGAGAGTGTCTTT
This sequence comes from Cedrela odorata, assembly GCA_035584115.1. Taxonomy (NCBI): domain Eukaryota; kingdom Viridiplantae; phylum Streptophyta; class Magnoliopsida; order Sapindales; family Meliaceae; genus Cedrela; species Cedrela odorata. The sequence goes on along the minus strand of JAXCLQ010000009.1, from coordinate 13,565,755 downwards.
GCAATGCTTGCTGCAGTACTTTGGCTAGGAAACGTCTCTTTCACTGTAATTGACAATGAAAACCATGTTGAAGCTGTGAAAGATGAAGGTGAGAATCACTGGTAGCTAATGTAAAATGGTTATTTTCGTTGGATAGTATAAATCTGTATTTGGTTTCATTGTTTCTTATTATTTTTGGGCATGCTTGTTATTTTCTGAGAAATGTGAAATATTACTGCCAAAAATAGAAAAAAAAAAATTTTCTTTCTGAAAGTTAAGAATAGAGGAGATTTAATTTGGTTGAATAGCGCAGAATTGTACCTCCATCACCTTGTTTTTTTAAGATATTATCTGAAATATATTGGATCCCTCCTCAACTTCCAATACTTATGACTGCATGACTCAAGTTTCATCAAGTATTCATCTTACAAAAATTAAGTGAAGAGTTCAATTTTAGTGCAGCGATTGAGATAACAAGGTGATAATTCTGGTCAAGCCCTAAAGTTCCATAGGTACTGAGAGTTGTTTGGTAGTTGCTTCATTAACCTGTGGCCGGCTATTCCATTTAATAGCTGGCTACATTTGTTGTGTGCATATATTAGGTGAACAATTTTGTGCTGTAAAAGGTAATTTTGGACCAAAGTTTTGTATAAAATGTTGAATGCCAATGATGCTTCTTGTCTTGTAATTTGATCTTGGGCAAAATATATTGAACTTTATGCCCATCTTGGATTCTTGGTTAACCTTCGGAGGAGAGGGATATAATGATTGTCAGTTACTGAATAATTATAAATTTGAGTTAATTTACTGTCAGTTATCGCTTAAGGTTATTCTCTTGAATGCCCCAGAAGTTTGCCTTAAGATCAAACTAACCACACAAGTTCTGAAACTCATCACCTGTGCCCCTTTGCCCTGCTGTTACTAAAAGGATGTTGAATTAGGTGGTGGGAGGGTGAAATGCTAAAATGATGGCTGACTTACAAGTTTTTTTTATTGTCATGCATCAATTCTAACATCTTTCGTCAATGGTAGGAGCATTTGTGAAAAATTCTGGAACCCGTGTAGTTAGTTTGATATTGTGGTAAAGTTTAGGGGAACCCTTGAAAATAACCTCTATTATTTGGCATCAATTACTGTAGACTTTGATTTGGCCCAAATATGATGTCCATGATTGATTAGAAACTTGAATATTTAACTTTACTATCTTTGCTTCTTCCTTCTAATACTAAAATTGTATTCTGTGAAACAATCTTGTATGAATTCAAATATGAGTGCAAACACATGTGCCTTAGGCTTTGTTTGGGATTGAGGTGTTGTGGCTTTGAAGGTATAATTATTGTAGGATGAAATCACTAGATATCAATTATTAATGGAAAAGTGAGTGACTCTCACTAAAAATTGGTGTTTAACAAACACTTTAACTATGTACTTTCAAATCACAATAGAAGCACAATAATAATGCTAAGCAGAACTACTAAAAATTGGTGTTTACCAAACACTTTAACTGCTGTACTTTCAAATTATACTAGAAGCACAATAGTCTCATACTAAGCCTTTAATCTAGTAACTGATGAGCCGGCAAGCTTCTTTTATGGAATTTTCTGTCTCCAAAATCTGCAGCTGTCTGATTTGTGTTGGGATTCTCCATATTACTTGGAAACTGATCTTCAGAAATAGGAGGAATTTATTATCTTTCGAGAATACCTTTTATGAATATTTTGGTAATTATGAAATAGAGGAGTTTGATGATATATCAGGAACTGAACCCCTTAATTGTAAGTAGCGATTAGTTTTTTGTCAGATATCTCTTCTTTGACATCAATTACTGCAGATTTGTTGGAGCTCCATTTTGAAAGTCAGTCTGATTAGAAACATTTTCTATTTGATATACATAGTTGACAAAGACTTTGATGTCTTTTGCATGAGTCGGTGAATCACAGTAGTACCTTTTACATTGCTGTTTGTCAAACTGATTCATGTTTGTTTGATTGCTGCTTTGGCTTTTTGTGATCTTACTGGAGGTTCCATTTTACATGTATAGGTTTAATCACTGTTGCTAAATTGATCGGATGTAACATTGGGGAGCTTAAGCTAGCTCTGTCAACTCGTAAAATGAGAGTTGGCAATGATAATATTGTCCAAAAGCTAACACTTTCACAGGTGAGAACTTTTACTGAAAAATCATAATATTTTTGGTCTATTTTCTTCATCATCTACAATTGTTTTTAAGATACCATATGATGCTATTTGACCATGTATTGATTTGTAGATATTACTGCATTTCTTCCTCATAATGTGAGAATCCAACATCCTGATGATGCTGGATTTTGACGTTGAACAGGTGGCAGGGAATTTAAGCTATTTTTACATATTGATTAATTTTTTTTTTTGAATCACCTTGACTCCGTCCAGTAATTACAACCTGAAAGACTTTTATTTATTTATTTATTTATTTTTATTGAAATTAAATTTTTTAAGACTTCATTGCTGATCAACATATTTCTTCCATTTGTCAGGCCATTGATACACGAGATGCTATAGCAAAATCGATCTATGCTTGTTTATTTGATTGGCTGGTTGAACAAATTAACAAATCGCTTGCAGTTGGCAAAAGACGAACTGGAAGATCCATCAGCATTCTTGATATCTATGGCTTTGAATCTTTTGATGTATGTTAGAATTATTTGTTTACTCTCTATTTCATCCTTATTCCTTTCCATTTATTGTATTTATGTATTAAAATTTGATTCTGCAGAGAAACAGTTTTGAGCAGTTCTGCATAAACTATGCAAATGAGAGATTACAACAACACTTTAATCGTCATTTGTTCAAGTTGGAGCAGGAGGTAACCTTTTTCATATGACTGATCATAGTATAAGTAAGATTATAGGTATGAAAGATTCTAGCTGTCAGAGTCAGATAAAATTTTGGTTTATTTTTCAATATCATGTTAATTGGCCTTCAGATTAGGTGAATAACTAATCACCATAACCAAACTATCGTTAACTAGTCCAGGACCAAATGGTTTTGCTGATTTTATCTATACATGTTTAAAATATTTGTTTACAGTTAAAATATCATTAACTAGTTATATTTGTTTCTAAAATATTTTCAATGGTTATAATATTCATTTGGATCTTTGGTTCTCCGGGACTGGTCTTTATGTAAATGATGTCTTGTTTATCTGCTGTATTTAGGCTGGTTTACGGTTGCAATGCTTTTTGTATATCTATTTATGGTTGTACTGTAACAATCCTTAGCGGAGGTTGATTTCCATTCAAGATTGAATAAATAATATTGTTTGGCTTCTACTAGAACATTAAAGTTCACCCCTTCTTCCTGGATGCCGATGACATTGTTTAGTCATTAGTACCTCAACTTTTGTGTGACTAAAACATCTCACGCTAGATTTACATATTTCAGCCTCCACATTTCTTTTCTCAAAAGAGTAAAGTTTAGATACGTATTTGCACCCAAAAAAGGGAAGGCCTTAAATGTGCATGTGCATGTTAAGCATGTAACAGGAAAAAAAAATTTTAATTGATACTCTTATTCTTTTCCAGGAATATATCCAAGATGGCATTGACTGGGCAAAGGTTGATTTTGAAGACAACCAAGACTGTCTTAATCTTTTTGAAAAGGTACCAAGTTCATTGACTCATCAACTTAAGAGTATTTAAGTTAACCAATAGGTGGCTCCTTGCAAATCATCTTGCCATGTTATCATTCTCGATCTTGTGGAGTGTCATGCCTTTTGACATTTCATACATGCTGAACTAGTTGTAATTTCTTCATCCTCTGTATGGTTGCCTCTGTAATAGCAGAAAAAAAATTTAATCAGCATTTTAAGTGCATGATAGCTCTTTTTTTTTTTTCCCCTCTAATTTTTCCTGCTTTACAACTAAATGGAAATGTTGAAGTGTGGACAAAGATCAAAATATACAAATGTTGTACATTGTAAATAATATTCTGTGAAATTGACTTGTGGATAAGTTTGCTTGTTGTTTGTAAAGTTCTATAACAAAAAGTTTTCCTACTGTATAAGATGGATATATAGTATGCAACACTCTTAAAATTAGCAACATTTTTCAGTTTTGAAGGCCTTTATTGTGGGATTGACAAATTTGAGTTATAACCTCTTTTTAGTTGGTTTATGTTACTAGCTTCAGTAGTTATGTCTTCATCGTAGGGATTGCGGGCAGGTTGCTCATGGTAAGAACTTCTGTTAAGTAATCTTCAACTTGTATGATAGAAAACAGGTGAACATAATTTGCTTTAGAATAAGACGTGGGATACTTGGGTAAGATCCTTGATAAAGCAATGTATGCAAACATTGGTTCTCATCTTTGGCTCTTGTAGTTATATTTCCATCTTGAGGATCGTGGGTGGATAGCTCATAGAATCTTATGAACTTTAGAGTAAAATGTAAGGTACTTTGGGAATAACCTTGACGATAAAGAACGTAAGATGGAAAACAGACGGTTAAATTGAAGAAAGGAGTTCAATTTGTACAAAAACAAATTGGAAGCTTACCTATGTTTTGTCCTGTTGTGATTAATTTATAAAATTTTGTACTTATTTGTTACTCAAGCTCTTGGGTGATTTATTGAACTTTAATGTCAGTAGTTAATGGTTTTAGATAAGAATATGGGAATAATTAAATGAATACTTTAAATGGGCTTCTATCTGTCAAAATATATGTTAGGCATGGCTCTCTCAATTAGAATCCATTAATAATTATTCTTCTCCTAGACTTGGGTTTCAACAATGTAACCAGCTATGATGGTTAATACTTTCTTACTCATGTTCCTGTGTCAGTTATAAGATTCATATGACCTAATAAATGCAAATACTATGGCCAAAAGGAGCATAAGCAGTTCTTAGGGTTTACTATGACAAAGAACTGAAGCACTGTTTTTCTTCTGTGTGCTCAACCTACTAAAGTTTAACGAAGTACACATCAGTTTAATATGGTGCCAGGCAGTGAATTTTCTTGTTTTGTACTTGTAAACTACTGTAAAAATCTAATATAACTATACTAATTCTCTTTTGTTTTATGTACTGCATCTCTTATGCAATATGCTACTAGCCATTTTAACCATTACGAAATGTGTTTCTGAAGCACATTCATAAGATGTAAAAGGTGTTGTAGTGTTCCTTAGTTTGTAGTATGCCATATAACTCTGAAAATAAATGTTGGCCAATTTGTTAAGCATGTAGATTGAGTTTTTTTTTTTTTGGTATTTTCAAACTATTGTTGTGTAATAATGAAGGTGAAGGTAGGATGTGAAAAAATGGTAGTAGTACTGATATGAATCTTTTAGAATATGCCCTAGCAGTAATTATTATGCTTTTTGCACATTTGAGTTGATAAAATATCCTCTTAATCTTAATTTTTAAACAATATGCAGAAACCGCTTGGGTTGTTGTCTCTGTTAGATGAGGAGTCCATGTTTCCAAATGGCACAGATTTGACATTCGCCAACAAGCTTAAGCAGCATCTAAATTCTAATTCTTGCTTCAAAGGGGAACGAGACAAGGCCTTCACAGTCAGTCATTATGCAGGGGAGGTATTTACTTTTTTTATTTTATTTTATCTAATTTTTAAATTGGGAGCTTCACTTTTTTGTTTTTTTCTCACAGTTTCGCAGTTTGGGAAAATAATTTAAAATTAGTATTTAACTTATGATGACGTTAAAGGGTGCATCTTTCTTTATTTTGGAGGTGATCCAATAATCTGATGTCAGTAACCGGATTGCCTTAGTTTAACGTATAATCACATGCCAATTGCGTGTCCATGTTTTGTTAGTAACTTGAACATGTATTGTTGTGAGAAAAAATGCTGCTTCTGGTTCATTTTTCCTTCTTGCTTACTGACTTTGATAGATCCAATTGGGTTTCCACCCAGGTTACATATGACACAACTGGATTTCTGGAGAAGAACAGGGACTTATTGCACTTGGATTCCATTCAACTGTTGTCCTCCTGCTCATGCCACCTTCCTCAGATATTTGCTTCCAAAATGCTTACTCAATCCGATAAACCTGTGGTTGGTCCTTTGTATAAAGGAGGTGGAGCAGATTCCCAAAAACTAAGTGTTGGTACTAAATTTAAGGTATATTACTTTTTGGTTGTTGGATTTCTAAACTTGAGTTTGCAATCAGCGTGGTTCATTATCTTGACAATATAACTGGCATGGATATTTGAAATAAATGCATGGGCTTGCAGAGTTCTAGAATCTAGGTATTGTATCCCATTATCTGTTAATTTGAATGTACGATTGCATTTGTGTTCTTTTTTCTGTCGCAACAGATGTATCCTAGAAAAGATAAATTTAGCTTGGTTTCAATGCATTTTTCATCTATCATTGATAGAATCAATAAGTCAGTGTTGACCCAAGTTATTTGGAACCCTTTTTTCATGCCTAATAGTAAATGAAAACCGTGCAACCTAAATCCTGATGTCTCTGACACATGATTGGGAAAGCATGAATGTGGCTAGGTAATCAACCAATTTCGGAAAAAAAAAAAAATAGTTTGTAAAATTGAATACTTTCAAAATGAATTCTTTTCCTGGGTCAGAGTTGATTTATTCGCCTGTTATATTGCTTCTATTACTTGCTGGAATACAGGGTCAACTATTCCAATTGATGCAACGTTTAGAGAATACCACTCCTCATTTTATACGTTGTATAAAGCCCAACAACTCACAATCTCCTGGATTGTACGAGCAAGGACTTGTATTGCAGCAGCTGAGGTGTTGTGGAGTCCTGGAGGTAGTTCGAATATCACGGTCTGGCTTTCCAACCAGAATGTCTCACCAAAAGTTTGCAAGAAGGTAAAAAAATTCGAATAATCATTCATTCCCTCATTGGTGAAAGCTTCCTGAGTTTGTATATATTTTATTTCCTACATTAACTCTATTTTTTCCCGCCTTTTTTTTTTAATTATTTGGGGAGGGCACTTCAGATACGGTTTTCTTCTGTTGGAGAGTGTCGCGTCCCAGGACCCACTTAGTGTTTCTGTTGCAATTCTTCATCAGTTCAATATTTTGCCAGAGATGTATCAAGTTGGCTACACGAAACTATTTTTTCGAACTGGACAGGTAAAATGAATGATGGTGATTGTTTTGCTCTTTTATATGCTTATTTTTCGTTTTGATTAGGAGAAAGTTGGTCTGTTTCTGGACTGCTGTTTAGCAGTTCTGTTATGCAGACAAGTATGGACTGGATGAGCTGTCAGTCTTGTCTCTCTGACTAAAAATTCCGATGTCCAAGTTCTGTGAATATTTATGGTTGCTAACCAGAAATTTATGAAGAATCTTTTATGGTTGGGTAACTTAATGTGAATTTGATGCAATGCCTTTATTTGGCTATGCAATTTTCTGATCTTACACAAATAAAAGAACTTTCTCAAGGAAGTGATTTGGCTCCGTAAGCAGTATTTCTACTTTTTCTTCTGTAATAGGAAGCATCCAATTGCTATTGCTATCTTTGTTTCTTCTTTTTTCCCTGCATTAGTGCGTTATCAATGTCTCAAATTACTCAAATATTTCACTTTTACTGAAGAAAAAAAGGTTCAGCCAATAATTTTATGTTAATAAAGCAAAATGCCATTCTATTGTAGACTACAGAAGGGATATAGGGAAAGTTGTATCTCCATGGAACAGAAAAACATGTTAATTGATATTTCATTCTTGGAATGGTTTGACATTGCAACTTATGACGTACAGAATTGTTCAAGTTTGGGACGAACACTTTGCTTGGGGATAGATATCCTTTACTATTAAATTCACTTGTCGGACGTTTTAGAGATAAACAAAGCTTAAATTCTAAATGTTGTCTTTGTCCTAGCTTGGTTTGCTTGGCTGTCAGTTAAATATATTTTTTGGAGTATTGATTATTGAAATGAATAACAAGGAAAATTTGAACAGATTGGGGTGCTTGAGGATACAAGAAACCATACCCTCCATGGGATTTTACGTGTTCAAAGCTGCTTCAGAGGACACCAAGCTCGCCTTTACCTCAAGGAGCTTAGAAGAGGAATTGTTACTCTTCAGTCATGTATTGCCTTGTTTATGTTACATTTCTATGAACTGCTATTATGATTGCAAGACAACTAACTATTCATAAAACAATTGTGTTGATGATTTCTAACAACTACAGTTGTTCGGGGTGAGAAAATCAGAAAGGAATATGCAGTCATGTTGCAGAGACATAGAGCTGCTGTTGTTATACAAAGGCAGATTAAAAGCAGAGTTGCTAGTAAAAAGTTCAAGAATAATCGAGATGCATCAATTGTGATACAATCAGGTAAATTTCGATTTTCTTGTTGGCTTATGGGTTCAGTCCCATAAGTAATGATAACTTTATAGTCATTTGCATTTGAAATGTAAATTTCTAAATAACTGGCCCAGTTGGGCTTCCATAGTTTGTTTTCAGGTCAAATTCATACTTGGGTCCTATACCCGATGCACAAATTTCTTTGTACAAATGCAAATTTAAAATCATCCGAAGACACTTAATATAACTTCCCCACAAAAATGAAAGGAAATTCTTATCATGCATGAATTGAGTTGGATGGAATTCAGACAAATCCATTTAGTGACCAAAAGTGAGAACCTGAATAACCTGGCTAGTAGCATTATATTGTTAATAATATTGATGTATATCTTTTTTGTAGTTATTCGTGGTTGGTTGGTCAGGAGATGCTCGGGAGATATAGGCTTATTGACATCTGTGGGAACTAAGGTAATAGTTGACTTTGCAATGTTACTAGTCTCTGTTATAGCTTCTGATTTCATATACGCTGATTCACTAATAATTGATGCTAAAGATACAAATCTTTCACTTGGTTTCATGTCTGACTGGTAGTCTTACTTCACCACTTCCATGTTTGAAATGCAAGGAAAGCTACATCTATCTCAATCACCATCTTACCATGAATTTTGGCGAATATTTATCATGCCTTTGAGTTAGCCCTAGTTTTAAATCTCACACCTCCACGAATTGAGCATTGCTTGCAAGGTTTGTAGGGAGAATAATTCCATGACAGATGTGGGGAGGACGGAATTAGTTTTTCCACTATCCCAAAACCTCCATTAGTTCCATTTTCGAGTGTCTGTGGTACAGATTCCCAGTAACCAACTAATTTCATAATAAATCAGATGCCTAGAAACGAGTGTGCATGTGATATTTTTGGAGTAAAGATATTCTTTTGCATTTGAAATACCAATTAGTTAGGATTTTCCACAGGGGAGTGAGTCAGATGAGGTGCTGGTGAAGGCATCATTTCTTGCTGAATTACAACGCCGAGTTCTTAAAGCTGAGGCAGCTCTTAGAGAGAAAGAGGAGGAAAATGACATCCTCCACCAACGACTTCAACAATATGAGAGCCGTTGGTCTGAATATGAGCAGAAAATGAAGTCCATGGAAGAAGTTTGGCAGAAACAAATGAGATCCCTACAATCCAGTCTCTCCATTGCCAAGAAAAGCCTAGCAATAGATGATTCAGAGCGAAATTCTGATGCATCAGTCAATGCAAGTGATGGTGTAGACTACAGCTGGGATACAGGAAGCAATCACAAGGGACAAGATAGCAATGGAGTGAGACCAATGGGCACAGGTTTAAGTGTCATAAGCCGGTTAGCTGAAGAATTTGAACAAAGAAGCCAAGTATTTGGTGACGATGCCAAGTTCTTAGTAGAGGTAAAGTCAGGTCAGGTTGAAGCAAGTTTAAATCCAGACAAGGAGCTTAGAAGGTTGAAGCAGATGTTTGAAGGCTGGAAAAAGGATTATGGAGCACGACTACGGGAGACAAAGGTGATTTTGAATAAACTTGGGACTGAGGAAGGAGCCATTGATAGGGTGAAAAAGAAGTGGTGGGGAAGGAGGAACAGCACAAGGATGAGCTAAATTATTCTGTAGTTGGGTTACAGTTGCGTTTGCTTCTTAGCCGCATGATGCGTAGAAAAATTGTGGCGAGAGTGTTACAAGCGATTTGATAAACAGAGTGAGTTGAGTCAAAATATGTAGCTAAGTTTAAATATGTATATCATTTTTTTTATTATTATTACAACGAGATTTATGAGTTTGTAAAATTTGAGCTCCAAAAAAGTTGCATTTTTTGGCACAGCATTTCAAATGACATAAATATAGTTTTATTAAAGATATAGCTTGGTCATCCTGGACTTGTCCTTAGAACTATAATTGGCTTTTTATAGTGTAGCCAAAACATATTTTCTATAAAACTAAGACATAAATTATCAATATTATAACCTTATTGCCACCCTCTCACCTCAGTAAAGGTTAAATTTTAGGGATAACAAGAATCGGAAACATCCTTCTATTTTTTAAACAATTCACGCTAAAACGACAAACTTACAAAGTAACCTTCTAATTTTGCATTTTCAAAAATCTACCATGTTTACAAAATCAATCAATTTATTTTTCTGATTCCATCAATTTTTTTTTTTATTTTTTAATGAGATCAAAGACCAAGTTAGGTATTTGCATAATAGATCTGAAGATAATTTAAAGTTGATCCAAAATCATCAGTCAATTTTATAATAATAAAAATAATTGACAAATAAAGATTAACTCGAATTCGATCCATTTAATAATCGTGTTAAAAAAGTAAAAATCATAATATGACATAATTATTAAACTATTAGACAAGTTGTAATCATGTCAAAAAGTGTAAAATCTATTCTAACAAAATTATTCAACGATTAAACGGATTTGTAATTGTACCATCCAATATTATAAATATATATAAACATATTTTTTATAATATTTATGGTACTATTTCTCCAATACTAATTAATTTTATTCTAAATATAACTAAATAGCTTTTAAAATAGATAAATATAGTTAATTTTGTTTTAAAAATATATAAAATATTAAATAAATTTAATAAATTATAAATGAGTTATAACGATATAATTATTCATATACTTAATCGTGCCATAAACAAATTTATATATCAATTCGAATCCACAAATCTTATGTCGTGTTTGTGTCGCATTGATTGGTCATATCAAAAATAACCAACCCTACTTATACTTTTTAATGATATATGTATATATGTTTAGTTCATAATATTTTAATTATTTATAAATAAATCTTAATAAATACTTCCAATATTTTTTTTATAATATATATTTTTTATTTGAAAAATTAAAACAATTAATATACCCAATTTATAATTAAAATCAATTATTATTATTATTATTATTATTATTTAAATATGAAAAATTAAATAAATACATAGAATAAATCTATTTTATAACTTATCACAACATGAGCCCATTTCGTTGTTATCTCTTAAATTTGTTGAAAGCAACAAAATGAATTTACAGTTAATGGAATTTTCATTTCTTAAATTTGTTGAAAGCAACAACAAAATTGACGATGAGATGATGTGTATAATATATGTAATACAAATTTACTGGTCTTATATGCTGCCATGTGTCAATACAGTGAACACTTTGCATCCAAAATCTACCAGGCCACCCACCAAAACTCGTCGGCTCACCAGCCTTGACCATTAATAGTTCTTTTTATTTTATTTTATTTTTCTGAAATTCAATCTTTATTTATTTAATTTTTTATTTTATCATAATTTAGATTTAAAATTTTAGTTGTTTCGAATTTTTTAAATAATATAACCTTGAACATTTTAATTTTGCTAACTATTGAATTGGAAATAACAAAATTAAATTACAATTTATTGTTTATAATATTTTATTTAATATTTAAATATAATATAATATCTTTTTTTTTTAATCTAAAAAATGATAATTTTCTGCCGGTCTTCTACAGTATTTTCGAGCAGTTACAACCAAAATAATATTTTGAATACTTTTGTCATATGCAATAAAAAAAAGTCAACTCACCTTACTTTTGTCATGAATTATTACCGTTGCTTATTTACTATTTTACTGCCGTGGTCATCGTTGTCACCGGAGAAATGGAAAAATTCAAGTTTAGATCATCAAGTAACAAATGAAAGTATTTTGTTAAGTTTTGTATCATAGAAGTATTTTTGTTAAAAGTAAATA
>JAXCLQ010000009.1:13514355-13524648 GCA_035584115.1 Cedrela odorata | reverse complement strand
GTTTACTAGGTGGGTGTTTCATAGGAACTTGCTTAGGTTGAGCTTGAATTTGATTATGAGTAATCCAAAATGCCATAAATGCTGTCCACATCTTTGGTGGAATATTAGCTGGCATTTGCATCCCATGTTGTGGAAATGGAGCTGCTTGTTCTAGTAGAGAAAATTGTGGTACACATGAGGAATTTGCCGGTTCCTCCCCAGGTAAAGTTACCCTACGGGGTCTATCATTTCCTCTTTCTATATGTGGAGGTATATTCACTACAAAAAGAAACGAAATTCAATCATATATGCTTCACAACCGCAAATGCATATCTATAACTTGACTAACTTAATGTCCATTGGATAATTTAAAAATTAGTTTTTGTTCAACCCATTAAAACATCAAACTCTTTTCAAAACATTTAAAAGCACATTTCAAAATCAAGTGCTTTGATACCATTAAAATTGTCACGCTCTGACCTTGGTGTCCACTTGTGACAATCGCCACAGACCCTCATGATACACTCTATACCTAGAATGTATTAAGAGAGCTTGTAAGACTTATTTGTAAATATCCAAAACTTGAAAATAGTTCATAATAACAAATTCCCATCTAGGGGCTCATTAACATCAAAGAATTGATCTCTGTGATCAATTCATCCACATTACATATAAAACTATTATAAAATCAACATAATGAAAATCATTCTCAGTTGGGTTGAACTTACATAAATATTTACATAAACTGTGTGGTTTATAAATGTATCACAAGAAACCAAATGACACTATCCTGTTAGACATAGCCTATAAGTGAGTTAAGAAGATAACTTACCTAAAGCGTCGTATGCTCTCTACCACTACTTAGGGGTGTTCATAGGTTCTGGGTCGACCCGAAACCTTGTAGAACCGGACCGGTCGGTTCAGTTATTGAACCAAAATTGATTTATTTCAGTTCGGTTTCGGTATTAGAAATAAGGAACCAATTTATTTTGGTTTGGTTCCAGTTTTCTATCTTATGGAATCGAACCGAACCGAACCGAACCATTTTACCCGACCCGTCTTACCCAAATCCGACTCGATCTAACACAAAAAAGTAAAACAAAAAAACCTAACCCTAATTCCTTAATTTCCCTCCCGCTTTCCTCTTGTCGCCGCAATGATATCTTACGCTCTAGCTTTTCTAACTGACTAGCACGGAGCACCTGAATGGGTCTTCGGTAAACCTCCCTTCCTCGAACGAAAACTGTTGCTCAGCCTGGTGATACCGTTGTAACTCTTCATGTTCTTAGTAAAAATGGTAAGTGTATAAAAATGGAATTTTTGAAGTTTTGGTTTATGGTTTTATTGATTGATATGAAATGGGTTGTGAGTAGAAATTGTGGATCGAGATGGGAAATCTTCTATGGCAACTAATGCAGAATCTACAGAGTTGATACTGGAAGGTATTTTGAAATTTGCAACGACCGAGTTTTGTGAAGCCCTGGTGATGCAGTTGTGGCACTTCATCACATTGGACTTGCTTCTATTATCAATATCTGCATAGTAAAATGAAGTGCACAACACAAACGCCTTGATTAACTTCTAGAGGGAGTAGGGGCAAGGTGAAATTTTATTTGCAGTTATGAGATATGGATGGATATCGATTTTGGAGACAAGTAAATACCATTATTTTTAAGACGGCTTCTTGCATTTTTTGCATTTTTTTCATAGATTTTTTTCTTCTATAAACATGGCTTCTTGCATTTTTTTTCTTCTCCTTTATATATTTCTTTAGATAACCTGCCTTGCCTCTCATCAAGCCACAACCTCCTCTTAAGTCACGACCTTTTTTGCTGCCGGCTCCTCCCTCATCCAGCAAGCTTAAAATTTTCTAGAAGATGAACGAAAATTCTTATTCTGATGTGGAAGTGCTGGATCTCTTGAAGCACTTGGAACATATTCTGGAATCCGATCCACGTATGTAAGTAATACAGTCACACATGTAAGGATTGCTAAATTAGCTAATTTGATGATATACTTCTGTTTGGTTGGCAAGAAAGTTGAGAAATTGAAAGGAAACTAAATTCGTCCTACTCTGTTTTTTCATATATGCATTAATAAAGATAGTAATTTAGGTCTGTCCAAATAAATCGTGTATCTGTACTGCACTTTATTAAAATGTTAAGCTTGAGCTCAATTCGTAGTTCTTGGTCCAGCTTTGCTCGGCTCAGTTCTATCCGTTCATGCAATATGCATCGTAGTTAGTATAAGGATATAAGAGACTTTAATTTTGCTTATATCTTCATTTTGAGTAAGATTGAACATTTGTCCATCATTATAGTATAGAAATTGAGAACTTTTAATTATATATTTTTTTACCAATCATGGAGTCTACTTGGTTCCAAAAAACATGAGAAATTAATAGTGTTATTTTTGTAGTTGTATGTGGAGTTCTATATTCTTTTATTTGTGGAACTTGGCTACCATAGATTGGATGTATTGTTACTGTGATGTATTATATCATAGATTGTACATTATTTTTATGAGATTTTTGGTGTGATAAATAGGGTACCTTGTTTTTGGACCGGAATCGAACCGGAACCGAAAATTAGGGTACCTTGTTAAATAGGGTAGGTTCCGGTTCTAAAATTTAAGAAGCGAATTTATTTAGGGTAGGTTCCGGTTTCGAATGAAACCAGAATCGGAACCTACTTTGAACACCCCTAGCGCTACCATAAGCCTGACGAAAACTAACACTTCTAACCTGAAAGCTGTAATTGTAAGGAGTGAGTATATAATTACACTTAATGAGTATATACATATATACAAATATACATACATGCCACATACTTCCAAATCATGATATTGGGATTTCATTTATTACATGCTCTAAAATACATATATACCTTTCATTTACAATAATTGAATAATAAAACAATTCATAAGTATGCATTCATTTAAAACACTTATAACAGGCTGGACAAACTTTCTCGTTCACTACCTTGGTCTAAGCAAAGTCGAAAACCATCAGTGAGCTTTTTTCATGCATAAAATCACATGCAATAGGCATTTATAAAACTGAAAACAATGTCTTATTCTTTATAAATCATTTATTTCTCACAAAGTATGCAATTAGAAACAACGCCCGTCTCACTGATGTTGGCCGCGAGTAGTCACCTAGTGATAGAGTGACTGTCATCGATATTTATCAATTCCATGAGATCCATATAAAGCCACCAAGACTTTTCATAGGGTCTCTATATCAACACTTACGTGCATGACACATAGTGAGCTTGCCAAGGCTTTTCCCCTTATACCAGCCCTACTGCGGCCCACTTTTCTATGCGGCTTATCATAGGTTTGTCTATAGGCTACCTCCCTTTATATACAGTAAATAAAATTGGCTCAAAGACCATATAACAAATCCGGCCTAACCAGCTATATCACCAATATGCATGTATTTCTCAAAACAATCATTTTTACACAATGATTTTTAAAACAATTTAATAAAACAGGCCTCTTTAGCCATCACAACATGAATAACCAAACAATTTTATCAATAGCATACCACATAAAACCATACATCCTAATATCACTATGAAGTATATAGAAATCATTCATTTCAAATTCCAGTTTACATTTCAAAACACTGATTTAACACACAAATGTACTTATAAATATCACATGTATTTTATTTACTACTCATGTGTATAAATTTACTCACAACTAGGGAAGGGTAACCAATCCCACTACGTGTCTTTACGCTTAGTCAACCCTTCTTTCAAATTTTCTGAACCTATTACCACACACACACACACACATATATATAAAATAAAGTTTACAATTCCAACAAATTTAAAAACAATGCGTTAAATGCAAGATTAATGAAAAATATGTTTAAAGTTCCTTAGTTGACACATACACATTTTTTGAGGTTTACTAACTGGTATCATTTAACCGATTTTTAACAATTAAAATCTCATGGCAGTGAGTGTTCTTAACTCACATTTTCGTTTATAACGTACCGCATGCATTCAAAATATTACCCGACAATTATAAAATCACTTCATGCTTATAATTATCCTAATTTATCACACGTATCTAAATTCCTTATGCGAAAATCAACATAAGTATTCGGATGAACAGTAATCCTAAATTTCTAATATATTCAAAATCATAAAATCAAGTTTAAAATGGTTTAGTTGACTTACCTTGAACTTGTTGGAGTTCTTAGAAGTTCAAAATAGTAATTTAAAATGGACATCCCCAATTTCACATCAAAACCTTAATTTCCTTTCATACCATTTCTTGTCCTATTCAGTCCAAATATAGTACCAAATCGTAGAGGAATAGATCGCAATCAATTGGGCAACGATAATCTGCAAGAAATTCGGTTAGATTTCTTGGAATTTGGTTGAGAATTGATGAAGAAATGAAGAAGAAGTTTTTTCTTGGTGATGAAAAAATGAAGACCCGAGGCTTATCGGAAAAGAGAGAAACTCTTTTATTTTGATTTGACAAATTTTCTTGAAGTCCCTATTATTTTTAAAAATTCTAAAATTATCTGAAACTTTAAAAAGTCTTGATTTTAGCCATTTATTCACAAAAACAGGGTATACAGTAAATTTTTATCATGTCATTTGCTTATCTTGGATATGAATATAAGTTATGCTAACTTTTCTAGAGCATGTTTGCCTTTGGCCTTTAGATTTTTGATGCGCGCATGTATAATACATATATTTGTGTCGAGTCAATTTCTCTGTTCGTTTAGTTTTTTCATTTTCATATTACAGGTATTACAGACATTGAAATGGTATCCATTGGAAGGGGTCTTTCTTTTTTACACAAATTGGATGTATCTTACTGTAGAAAATTAACTGACAAGGGATTGTTAGCTGTTGCAACCTACGGAGCCTGCATCTTCCTGGCTGCAAATTTGTTACTGATAGAACTTTACAAGCTCTCTTTAAGAACTGTCATAATCTTTAAGAGTTTGGCCTTCTAGGATGCACCAACATAAGTGACTCTGGAATCACAGATCTTGTACATGGCTGTAAAAACATAAATTTCTTAGACTTTAATAAGTGCAGCAATATTAGAGACGTTGGGATTTCTAGCATTTCTAAGTTTTGCTCATCTTCTCTAAAGACGCTAAAGTTGTTGAATTGTTATAAAGTTGGAGATCAGTCTATATCATGCCTGGCCAAGTTTTGGAAAAATCTAGAAACTCTAATAATTGGTGGTTGTCGAGACATCTCTGATGAGTCTATAAAATCATTGGCGGCTTCATATAAAAATTGTTTAGACTATTTACGGATGGGTTAGTGTTTAAATATTTTAGACTCTTCATTGAACTGCATGCTTACACAGTGCAGAAACCTGGAGACTCTAGATGTTGGGTGCTGTAAGGAAGTGACTGATATGCTGGCTTTCAGGATATAGGTGAAGTTGAATTGAGTTTAAAGGTTTTGAAAGTAAACTGTCCAAAATTCACAGTGGTAGGGATAGGCAATGTTTTGGAAAAATACACTTCCCTTAAATACCTTGATGTTAGGTCCTGCCCACATGTTACAAAGGCAAGTTGTGAAGAGGCGTGATTGTAGTTTCTTTAATGTTATAAAATGAATTTTGCAAGAAGTTTGTTTAAGCTAGACTTGTTAGTCTGAGATCTATTAGCTTCTGAGCAATTACTGTCATCAGAAGCTCATATAGGAACAACATATGAAGGCTTTTTATTGTTTCATCAGTCTTTTCCTGCTATTTGTTTTGTACATTTGATGCATCAATCTTGGACTGTGTAGTGCTAGGTTCGTTTACAATTGAAATTGTGAGTGTATATTATGTAAGTATGTATGTTTTGTTTTTCATTTTGTTACCTTGATCTTAAGTATGGAATATTAATGTCGTAATTTTTTCCCTAATTTCCAAAAATTAGGATCTTTATTATAATAATGAGATTCTATTTTTGCACATGATTCTTTAATACTATTTTAATTGCTAAAACAGATTAGGTTCTATGTTGGATGGTTGGCAATTTGCAATTGCAAACATGATGAAAATGCTAGTCCCTGTTGTTGGAGTTTGTCAGATAATGTGTCTGTCTTTTCACGTCAAGAGTTGGATCAGGATTACTGTCGGATACAACATAAACAAGTTCAATTTCCTTGACAGTCTTATCAGATGGAATGGTGGTGAATCTTCTTGTTTGAGACCTAACATATTCTTCAAATTAACTACCAATGTACCATAAAATTGATTAAAGATGAAGCAGACATCTGATCGCTTGCATGCTTCACCCAATTAAGTCGGTTAGCTTATTTATATTATAATACCTGTTTGCTTCAATTTGAGTTTTGGCAATTGAAATTTGAAATTTAAAGAGAAAAAAAAACCAATAGCAAAGAAAAAAGAGAAGAAAAAGAAAAGAAAAAATGTAGGAGAACAAAAGAAAAAGTTACATAAATAGTATTTGGGAAATTCAAAATACATTAAAAAATTCAGTGGGTAATATAGTTATGAAATTAGAATAGTTATATTATTATATTTGTAATATGTATAAGTTTTTGAATAAGTTTTAATGGTTAAATTTTGAATTTTGTGTGTTTAAAAGTGGGTGCGGTAGTAAGAAATTTAGGAGACCCTAAAATCACTCATGATTGATTATTGGACTGTGAGTGAACACATTTGAATTATTATATAAAATAGAACAATAAATTATATTATAATTAAATTTCATATGATAACAATTGTTTATGTACATAATAGTTTAATAGAAAATGACATTTTTGGATGTTCATGTCATACATTTGATGTATAAATTATTTGTGAAATAATAAACTACGTGAATGTGATTGTGATTATGATTGTAAATATTATTATGATATGTTTATGAAACCCTGGCGAGAATATGAGAACACGGGGTATGATTATGATTTTGAGACCCTGGCAATAATACTGTGTGGGTTATGATATGACCCTGGCAGGATTCGTGTAGTGTAACAAATACATATGTGTGTGTATGTAATAAAAGTGATGTATATATGTTGTGGTGAGGCATAGAGCATTGATGTGTGACAATGATGGAGCTTGAGGCCATTTATGTTTATTTAATGAATTTTTATCACGTAAAATTAGGAATAAGTATATGAAAGCAAATAAGCACATGTATTTATTAGGATTCACCCCGGACTTCAAAGAGGGGTCGGGGCTAGTTTTGTCAGTTTGGTATCAAAGCATGGTTTTGATTTTGTAAACTATTGTGACATATACATGTTGTGTGCATTATGAGATAATTTTTTAATATTGATATCAGTACACATAGGAGTGATCAACCTAACATGAGACTTGTCGTAGATTTGAATTTAACTCCAGTTGAGGAGGAAAAGAGGAATTTATAGGAAAATGAAGAGCCATTTTTATACCACAAATACCTATGTTTAAACTTCGAGTAAATTCTAAAACATGTATGGAGAATACTAGTGAATGTGTTCGTAACTTGGGTGCTACAAATTTTGAGGACATTAGTGATTCTATGGATGCAGACTTATGGTTAACTATGTTGGAAAATATATTTCAGGTAATGAGATGTACAAATGAACATAAGGTGAATTTTGTATCATTTCTATTTTGTCGTAGAACATACCACATCTATATTACTCTGATATGTAGGATATGAAGCTATCACTTGAGCAGATTTTCGCAGAGAATTCAATGATAAATATTTCTCATCTATTTATCAACACACCAAGAGAAGTGAATTCCAGATGCTGGTCCAATGATCAATGACAGTTGAAGAGTACAAAATAAATTTATAAAATTGTCAAGATTTGCTCCTGCTGTAATGCAGACCAAGATAGATAGATATAAACGATTTGAGAAGGGCTTGCGTAATGATATTAGAGTATTTGTGACTTGATCTGGTTATACACATTTTGATAACCTACCCTTGGCTGTAATGAGCATTAAGAAAGGGTTCCCTACTTTTCTGGCTCATTTTATTGATACCCAAGCTATTCAAATAAGATTAGAGAATATTTTAAGGTGGATGAATTTTCAGAAGTATTTCCCAAAGATCTTAATTATTTGCCACCAAACAGAGAGATTGAGTTTATAATTGACCTAATTTCAAGTACAAGTCATACATTCTACGACACCTTATAGAATAGCTCCATTAGAGTTGAAAGAATTGAATGTTAAATTACAAGAATTAGTAAATAAGAGTTTCATCAAACTTAGTGTATCTCCTTAGGTAGGACCAATATTGTTTGTAAAGAATAAAGATGAAACCTTGAGGTTATGTATAGATTACCAACAATTGAATAAAGTCACGAAACACAACAAGTATCATTTTTCTCGAATTGATGATTTATTTGATCAATTATATGGCGTTAAAGTTTTCTCCAAGATAGATCTATGTTCAGGTTTTCATCAGTTGAAGATTAGAGATGCTGATATAATTAAAACAACTTTTAAGATTTGTTATGAATATTATAAGTTTCTAATAATGCCATTTGGGTTGCCTAATGCTCTAACAATATTTATTGATATCATGAATCGAGTATTTCATCTTTATTTAGATCAATTTATTATTGTGTTTGTTGATGATATCTTGGTATATCCGCGAAGTAAAGAAGAACATACAAAGCATCTAAGGATTACTTTATAGACATTGAAAAGTAAATAGCTTTATGTAAAGTTCAGTAATTGTCAGTTCTGGTTAAATAAAATCGCATTCCTAGGCTATGTGATTTCAGATGATGACATTTATGTAAATCCTCAACAGGTAGAAGCTACAATCAATTGGGAGTAACCTACTAATGTAACAGAGGTCAGAAGTTTTCTTGGATTAATTGGATATTATCGAAGATTTTTGAAGGTTTCTCTATAATAGTTAGACCATTGACAAGATTAACTAAGAAGAATGTGAAATTTGAGTGGACTTAAGATTGTGAACAAACTTTTTAAGAACTTAAGAGAAGATTGACTTCTGCTCATGTTCTTAAAATTCCAACTAGTACTAAAAGAGTTGTGGTTTATAGTTATACATCCATACAAGGGTTGGGTTGTGTATTGATACAGTAAGAAAAAGTGATTGCTTACGCTTCCCGACAACTTAAGAAACATGAACTGAACTATCTGACCTATGATTTAAAACTTACAGCAGTAGTATTTTCATTAAAGATTTGGAGACATTATTTATATAAGGTTATTTATGAGATTTATACAAACTATAAAAACCTGAAATATTTGTTTATGAGAAAGAATTGAATCTTAGATAGAAAAGGTGGATTGAATTGATTAAAGACTATGATTTTACCATTGACTATCATCCGAGAAAAGTGAATGTAGTAGTAGATGCATTCAGTAGAAAATCTTCAAACTCCGTTGCTCATATGAATGTGACATACCTTCCGTTGTTAACTGATTTGAGACCACTTCGAGTTAATTTATCAATAAGTGAGTATGAAGTACTATTGACTCATTTTCAAGTTAGACCAGTATTGATTGATTAGATTCGAGAGGTGTAAAATTAAGATCAAAATATAGTTAAGATAAAGAAAGTAGTAAAGAATGGTCAACGGGCTTTTCATTGAGAGATGATAAGACATTAGTTATAGGTAAAATATTTTGTGTGCCAAATAATCTAGAATTGAAAAAGAAAATTTTGAAAGAAGCATATAGTTCAACTTATGCAATGCATCTTGGGAGTACTAAGATATGTTGTACTTTGAGGGAGCATTATTGGTGGCAAAGCATGAGGAGAGATATTGCAGAATTTATATCATTGTCACATCCTAGAATCCCTGAAATGTGACCAGCAGAAAACAAGATTAACTTGTTTCCCTTAACCTCATATTACCTTGTAACATGTTATATACAGATTAAACATAAATTGATCTTTATCCAAATTAACATATTTATATTGCACAAAATAGACTCAGTTAATCAGAAACTGTTAAAAGGTTCTATGCCCATGACATACATATAAACCAACCATCATCAAGTATATATATATGATCACTGATTCATAAAACACAAACCAGGGCTTTAATGCCTGAGCCAAATACAACTATGCATATGTGGACCTAAAATTCTATTAATATGTCAATATCCTAATCCACTGGCTTGCCCTCGAGGAAAACTGCCATACTTTGGGATCATACATAGAACCTATAAAATTAAAGTGATTAGAGAGGTAAGTCTTAAGGAGACTTAGTGAGTAGTAACAAAATTATTAATAAACTCATTATATACATATACTTTAAGAAAGTAAAAACTGAACATAATTATTTATTAGTTTATTACTGATATATATTATAGTATTATCGTATATAT
>JAXCLQ010000009.1:13407662-13494163 GCA_035584115.1 Cedrela odorata | reverse complement strand
AAAAATAAAACCAATAAAAACAAATTATAGAAAACTCTCTTTCTCCTTCTCATTTGGAGTTCATATTCTCCTCCGTCGCTCGCCGTCTTCAGTCATTCGCCTACCTTCGGCTAATCCTTCTTCCTTCTGCTCCGGTAAGTCTTTCTTTTTCGTTAGTTATAACGGGGAAAATCTTCGATTACCAGTTCTAATTTCAAAATTTTAAAATGCAGATTTAATGTTTTTTCAATTTGCCATTTCGTTTTTTTCACTTAACCGAGTTGACTCAGGTTCGACGTTGAGGGCAGAATAATCCTTTCATCCCAAATTTCTTTCTTTGTGCCGGTTCACTTCACGTACGAATATATAAGTTTCCTTAAAACGGGGTTTAACCTTCTCATTGTTAATTACTGTATCTTTCATTTTCTACGTCGAGTTTCCCATTCTCTCCTTGCTTGGATTTACTTTCGCACCCGCAGAGGAATTCCAAGATTGAAGAATGTCAATTGTACAAGGACTAGACTGAGTTCTCGAACTAGTATTTTATTGGGCTCCTTCCTAAATTGTCCTAGTACTGAGCTTAGTTATCAATCACAGTCACGTTCCTCCTCACCTTAAAGTTCAGAATGCGCGTCTTCTTCTTATTGGTTATATCATATCCCCGTTGCTTAGTTGTACACAAGCTATTTTTCAATTAATCATTGATTACTTCTTAAGAAATATTATTAATTTAGATTAATTAACCTCGTGTTGGTCTTAATTAAAATTTGACACGGAAGCTTCTTTGGTCGGTGTGTCTAAACAGTCATAACCGGCTGTCAGTTACGATAACATTGACAACCCGGTTTTCTTGGACCAGACCAAACCCATGTAAGCTTTCTTTATATTTGAAAAGGAATATACCAACTCTCAGACGCCATATTCTATTATTCTAGCGTGTTTGCGCCTTTGTTCTCCATATATTTGCTTGTTTCTTGGATTCTTTTCCATACAGAAGGCAAAAACAAAAACAACCCATCTTGTTATTTCTTAACACTTATTGAATTTGAAGGGTCACCATTGAATTTCTTTATTTTTTCTGTGTTTAACTCTGGATTGTATTTTTTGTTCTACGAGGAGCGTGTGATATTCTTATAAAAAAAATAAATATATATTTTCTTGAAAATTCGATATGGGTTCGTTGTCTGGAATCATTCAACGACCTCTAATTGCTGCGGCTGCTGTGGCTGTTGCTTCCGCTTCCTCTTCCGCTTCTGTTGATGTTTCTGATAAATTCCAGTCTTTTACACCATCTGGCGCTTGTTCTTCCTCAGAACGGATTGATCCTACTGTTTCAAATTCATTGCAGGAGTCCTGGGTGTCTCATATATCTGTTTCCAAGCTTTCAAACTTGTCCTTTGTGACTAGAATTCGGGTTCCTGTACCTAACATTAGTTTCGGCGTTCCCAATTCGGTTCACAATTTTGTTCCAAATACGTTATCTTCTTCCGTAGTTTCTTTTCCTGTTCTTGTTAATTTGTATCAGTCTGCGGAGCTGGCTAAAGCATCCAAGCCAACTAACATCACAGATGCTATTCCTACTGCAACTCCTGATGTGTTGTATAAGTGGCATTTACCGGAGCCAAATGCTATTGATGTCTCTGGGACTTCTGATTGTTTAGCAATGAAGTCTACGACAGTGGTAGTTTTGCTGGGATGGTTGGGAGCAAAGCAGAAGCATCTTAAGAGATATGCCGAGTGGTATACTTCGAGGGGATTTCATGTCATTACTTTTACTTTTCCAATGGCTGAGATTCTCAGATACCAAGTTGGTGGCAAAGCTGAACAGAATATAGAATTGCTTGTGAACAATTTGGATGATTGGTTGGAAGACGAAGAAAAGAACCTAGTTTTTCACACATTTAGCAACACTGGATGGTTAACGATAGAACTCTTTTAATAACATGCACTTGCGTACTTCCTTTCACCGTTTTTCTTGAACATTTAGCTTGATATGTGTGGTTGGATCTATCTTGTTACAGATACGGAGCTATTCTTGGGAAGTTTCAGAAGCAGGATCCTTCTATAATGGGAAGAATCAGAAGTTGCATAGTCGATTCTGCTCCTGTTGCTGCTCCTGACCCTCAGGTAAATGAAGCTTGTAGCTGTTACAAATTTGCTATTGACATGAATAATGGGATATGTCATATTGTTAGGAAAACTTTAGACATTTATTAGTTTTATTCCCTCATATTTCTCTCTTTCATCTCTAACAGTGATTTGTTATTTTTTTAAACCAGAAAATGGGAGTTTTGAACATCTGTTTGTAACTCTAACCAGAAAATGGACACACAAAGTTATTCATATGACTATGCACAATAATCGTTAGAAGATTATAGACAATAAGCTGACTTTGTTGGTATCTTTTAGTTTTTACATCTGTCACATCCTGTGCATTGTCTTGTATGTATTATCAGGTATCAACTGATCATGGTTTGGGTTTAAGTGGAGTCCATTATTTGTTCTCGCTACTCTCTAAACAAATATTGTTTATTGATAGATAATTTGACGGTGCACCAGTACATCACCTTTGTTGGTCTCTCTGAGATCTTTCATGAACTAGGCTCTGGACATTGTTGAAGATTTCTTATATCAATCATAATCTGCCTGATTCTATTCTTTCACTGCTGTTTATCATATGTTGTCTGCTCTTTAGTCCAACTCTAGTAAGCTAAAAAATTGGCATTTTTGGCCATTTGCCTTTTTCTTTTTTCTTTGGTTGCTTGGATAATTGGGGCATGGGCTTGGGGGGCCCTGTTGACTGTAGTGCAAGGACGTTGTAGTGTCTATCTGGAGCTTTTATATTTAAAATTATCCAGCCTCTCTTTATTTCTATCTCTATATAGTTTTTATTTGCTTGAGTGAGTATGCTGATCTAGACGTATTCAATATAATTAATGGACGGTCCCAGGTTTAATTTAGAGAGTAGACCTTGTATTTTATTATTTTAACACGAAGTTTTGATGTTTCTTTCATTGGAATAAAACTCCTTTGTTCTCTCAATGATAAGATCATGTCTTTAATTAAAGTACTTTTGTTTTGTTTTCTCTCTTTTGTATTAAACATTGGTTATTCTCATGCTTATTTCTGTCCCACCGAATAGAAGTCACTGCTTTGTTAAAATTGGGTGTTTTTTTTTTAATTTTTTTTAAAGCAGTGATGCAAATATAAGCATGTTGTTTGTTGGTGGTCATTTTCATCTGTTCTTGTTTTTCTTCTTTCCTTTTATTATAAAAAATATTTGTAATTTGGGAGATGCTAGGATGGGGAAGTGGTAGTGCATGTTTCATTTTAGTGTTTTTTGAGCTTGACTCTGCTGTCATCTCTTTTTGTTGAGTATATTCCACAATATTCACCCAGTTCATTTCATTTGTTTTAGGTATGGGCATCGGGTTTCTCTGCAGCTTTTCTGAAAAAGCATAGTGTTGCAACAAAAATGGTTGTTAACACAAATGGATTAGATACAGACGAATTAGTTGGAAGCAAAGCAGTAGGAGCGCCCAAACCTGCAGTTACTGAAACAGCTTTGCTTTTAGTCCTGGAGAAGTTTTTTGAGGTGGTTTTTGATCTTCCTGCAGTGAACAGGTAATGTGTCCCTTGCTAATTAAGGGTTCTGATCAGATTTGGTTAGATTCATTATATTCCATGACTCTGAGAAATACTGTAATTTGAGAATTACCAGCAGTAAGACTGTTGACTTAAAGTCGAATCGGTTGAAAGTGGCTTTTTTAAGACAAAATCCGTACAGAGACTTTCAAGATTTTCTTTATTTACGTTCTTGGCCCTTCCCTCTTTTGTTTTGGTCTTTCTTGTTTTCACGGGCAATTGTAACTGGTTTCCTTTTTTCAACATTGTGAACAATGCATGTTAAATTTTCTTTATTTATGGAAATCTATTGTAATTATGTTTCAAGTTCAAAGTTATTCTTATATTTTATCATAGTCTCTTAGTGGACAATTACTGACATAGATTTCTCATTAAAATGATACAGGAGACTTTCTGATGTACTTGGCATATTGACTTCTGGGCAACCAAGATGTCCACAATTGTATATTTATAGCTCAGCGGACAGAGTCATTCCTGCAGAGTCTGTAGAATCGTTCATAGAGGAGCAGCGGAGGGCTGGACGTGAAGTTAGAGCTTGCAACTTTGTCTCCACACCTCATGTGGATCATTTCAGAAATGACCCAAAACTATATACTACTCAGCTCAGTCAGTTTTTGGACGACTATGTGGTTACTTGCTGCAAACTAACTTATCTTAATTGAGGCCTTTGAAGGATAACTCTGACTATAACGCTAATTGTTTTCATTTCATTATTATTTCATCCATGGATTTGTATCCTCATTTGCAAGAAAGATTCAAATATATTAATTAAAATGTCATTTTTAGAATTAATAAAAATAAAAAGAGAATGAACTAATTAGAATCGTCTATTCAAACAAACAAACAAACAAACACAAGACATCAATGAATTTTTAACTTACAAATTCATTTAATACCATACAGTATAATTTAAAAAGTGTTACCAAACACATAAATAACACAATTTAATTCTTAAAAAAATGACAATTGACAGATAAATACTTTTATTTATTAATATTAAATTAAAAACAAAATTTATAACTGCTAAAATTCTCCCTTATTTATTTATTTTTTAACAATGAGGATTGAAGTCAAAACATATAGCGTAGGCAGCAGAATACGTACGCGTGTGTGTAAATATATATATATATTGACATATAAACACGAAATATAAGATAAAAATATTTTATGTGCAAAAAGGCCCCCATAACGATATTCATAAAATTTCAACAATCAAGGACATGTCTGTAATTTTAAGAAGCAACAAAAGCTTTAATAGTTATTTATACTGAACGCTCCAAACCCAGATACAAACTCTCAATTGAAAATTGAATAGGATTAGGGTTTACTACAGAATTTACCCTAACCTATATCCCTCTTTCTAACATTAATCAAATTCAAATGTGTTCCGTTTGCATAAACGACGTGCTTAGAGATGACGAATTGCGATCGATTTTGTCGAAGCTAGAAGATGACAAGGACAAGGAGAGATTTGGTTTGGTGTGTAAGAGATGGCTTCACTTGCAGAGCGTTGAGAGGAAGAAATTGTCGGTCCGAGCTGGGCCCCACATGCTCAGAAAGATAGCCACCAGATTCTCTCGCCTCGTCGAATTGGATTTGTCCCAGTCCATTTCCAGGTCCTTTTATCCAGGCGTAACTGATTCTGATCTCGCTGTTATTGCTGAAGGCTTTAAGTCACTTAAGGTCCTTAATTTGCACAACTGTAAAGGTAATTTTTTTTCCTTTCTTTTTGGTGTATTTAATTTTTGTTTAATTATTTATGTTGCATTTATTGGATGTAATGTGCACGTGTTTTTACCGGAGATTATGGTCGCAAGTGTAGAAGAAAAAGAACGAGAAAAATACTAATAGAAGAAAAAATTCTTTAGTGATTTTTGATATGTTTAACTAGTTAATATAGACAATTCTAATTGTAAAAGTAGAAAAGTTTGCAAAAATAAAATCGTGAAAAAATAGATTCTCCTAATCAAGGAATTATTTTAAAAATATAACAATTTTTTTTTAATTTTAAAAATTTCCAATTGTTAATAGACTTTCCAAAATTAACTTTCTTATTTTTCGATACTTCGCTCAAGCTAGTGAATAAATGTTTTCCATTTTCTTGAATATAATCACTTGAAAAACAAGGCCGCACAATCCTTTGGTGAACACATCTACTAGTTGACTATTAGTAGAGACATATAGTGTGCAAATCAAGCCGCTTTTTAATTTTTTAAGTGTCCGTCGGTTTCAATATGCTTTGTTCGATCATGTTGTATTGTGTTATGGGCAATACTAATTGCTGATTTGTTGTCGCAGTAAAATCTCATTGATCCATTCCACTTAATCTTCAGATCTTTTAAGATAATTTTCAATTTCAGTAATTCACAAATTCCTTAAGCCATTGTGCGAAATTTTGCTTTTGCACTAGATTTTACTACAATGTTTTGTTTCAAACTTCTCCAAGTTACAAGATTTCCTCCAAGAAAGGTGCGATAGGCTGAGGTTGATCTTTTGTCAATTACCGATCCAACATAATCAGCATCTGTATAAGTTTCAAGTATTATTCCATCGCTCATTTTAAACAAATTTCCTTCCCAATACTTCCTTTTAGATAATGTAGCACTCTATAGACCACGTGCAAATGAATTTCTTCGATTGTGTATAAATTGATTGATCACACTAACAGCGTAGGCTATATCAAGCCTAGTATGAGAGAGAAATGAGTCTTCCTACAAGGCGTTGATACATCTCTCTAGTCACTACAATATCTTCTTCAGCCTTTCCAAGTTTATGATTAGGCTCTATTGGTGTACTCATCAGTTTGCACGCCAATTTTCCTCTCTTTAAGCAAGTCTGTAATGTACTTATATTAAAAGATAAAAGATTTTTTTGTTTGGAATGGGCAATCTCAATTCTAAGGAAGTACTTTAACTTCCTTAAATTTTTAATCTCAAATTCACTTACTAACCGTAGTTTAAGAGCTTGTCTTTTCTTCTCATCATTTTCTGTCACAATGATGTTGTTAGCATATACTAGGAGTACAGTTACTCCCCCTGAACTTGAGTGTTTGACAAATCTGGCTTTATTTATATCCCTTAGACATCATCATACTTTCGACCCTTCCAAACCACACCCTTAGAGATTGCTTAAGCCCATATAAAGCTTTTTTCAAACTACAAACTCGATTCTTCTCCATACTCTTGCCATATCTAGGTGAGATTTTCATGTAGATTTATTTTCCAAGATCTCTATGCAAGAGCGCATTTTTTTACGTTAGATTGTTGCAAATCCCAACCATAATTGGCTGTCAAAGACGACAAGATTTTAAATGAATTCATTTTAGCAATTGGAGCAAATGTTTCTTGATAATCCACACCGTATGTTTGAGTATACCATTTGGCCACTAATCTCGCTTTATACCTCTTTAAATTACCATTTGCTTTATATTTCACTGTGTAGACCCACTTGCACCCAACTATTTTCTTTCCTGCAAGTAAATCTACTATCTCTCAAGTTTTATTGTTTTTCAACACTTCCATCTCTACATTTATAGATTATTTTCATTTTTCATTAGATAATGTTTCAGACAAGGTGGTAAGAATGAGAATACTGTTTAAACTTATTAGGAAGCTCTTATGAGATAATGAGAAGCTTTTAAATGTGACAATATAAGAGAGTGGGTAACGAGAATGTTTGGTGCATTCTATAGCTCCTTTCCTAAGGGTAATGAGCAAATCTTGATCTGGGTCACTACTAAAGTGAAGTTTAGGCTCATGGAGTTCAGGCTTATTTAATGTAAGAGAATCAAAAGAAGGATTGAGATTAGAAACAGTTACATCGATTCCAGAATTCGGTTCTGACTTTTGGGCCTGCACAAGTTCAGGGATCGATGGTGTTATTCGTCTTGAATATACTTGACTAAATAATCTTTTGTTATCTCGAGTAGGAGTAAACTCAGGATTCGTAGTGACTGGGTTAGACACCGACATGGAGGGCACAAACCTTGACAAGGAAGGAAGAACAATGAGATCCTCTTTATCTTCTATCGCTAAATTCTCCCTCTAAATATAAAGAGTAGTGAAGTATGACCGACTCTCATGAAAGGTAATATCTATTGAGACAAAATTTTGTTTTGAAAGTGGATGATAACATTTATAACCTTTTTGGGTAGAGAAATACCCTACAAAAACACACTTGATTGTTCTAGGGTCTCAACTTCCCACTGTTTTTACTGTGAACATGAACGAAGGACATACAATCGAATATTCTTGGTGTCAAGTGGTTGGTAGTTTGGAGATTGAGATATAACTTTGCGAGCACTTCCATGAGACTTTTGAAACTTAAACTCTAGAAGGCAGACAGTTTATGAGATGTGTTGCTGTTAAAACAATCTCTCTTCAATAAGATTTAGGCACATTATTTTGGAACAAAAATGCTCGAGTTGTATCAAGTAGATAATCATTTTTTCTCTCGGCAACTCCATTTTGTTTGGGAGTGCTAGTACAAGATGATTCGTTAATTATCCCTTATTGTTGAAAGTACGAGGTTAAAATCTGATTGAAATAATCTCTAACATTGTCGGACCCGAACCTTTTAATTTTTACTGCAAATTGGTTTGGAATCATGATATAACAATTTGGAAGAATAAAACACACATCAAACTTATTGTTAAGTAGAAAGATCTAACACACTACATTATAATCATTAATGAATGAGACAAACTAACATGCTCCAAAAATATTAGGAATAGTAAAGGGATCCCAAATGTCATTATGGATTACATAAAAAGGAATTGAACTTCTTTTATTATTAATTGAAAAAGGTACTTGATTGGTACTTTGTAAATTCACAGATATCACATCAAAAAAATTCAATATCTAATCTTTTAAATAGCTTAAGAAACAATATTTTGAGAGTTTTGAATGACAGATGTTCAAGTTTACAATGATGAAGCCATTTTTTTTCTTTATTTGATGAATAACACTCACAAAGAAATGATACAATTGACTTGCCCTTAGAGAAACTCAGATTATTTGGTGTTTTAGGTAGTATAGTCCGTCCCCTTCCTTAGCATATTCAATCGTCTTTTCCAAATCTGGTCCTGAAATACACAGTAGGTAGGATAAAAAATCACACTATAGGACATGTCTTGAGTTAGTTGTTTTATAGAGACTAGATTTGTGGACCGTTTTGGTACATTAAAAAAAAAAATTTTTTTTTCAATATGAGGGATGGACTAATCTTAATATCTCTTATTCTTGTTACATGATTAGTGAACCAGTGGCAGTGACAATATTCTTAATACTAGGACAAGGGGTAGAAGTGTTGAATTTATGTGATGAATGTGTCATGTAATCAATTGTTCCTGTGTCTATGATCTATGAGTTGACAAAAGTTCTATTTGAAGTATTAAATTCAATGAAAATAAGAAATTTATCTGAATGTGCCAAAGAGTGAGTATCTAAGGGCTTCTCAAGAGTTTCTAGCAAGGCTCTCAATTTCTTAATTTCACTCTTATTGAATTCTCCTTAAGTTGTTTGCTCATCATTTTGCAGGGTAGTTATATTTGCTTGCCCACTACTTAAGTGTTGTCTTTTTTTATTTCCCCAATCTTTATTAGGAGGCTTGCCAATAGTGCTCTCGAGTATGTCTTGACTTCTTGCAATAGGTATATTAAAGGTTGTCCGTTTCGAATCTGAGCTTTTGACATAGTTTAGATGGCAGGTCCGTCGATGCTACAGTAAAACGCTACTGGTAATCTGATCTGGTGAGATTTCGGCAAGAGTGCTATGGCCAAACTCAGAAATTTTTTCAACAATGAAGGCTGATTGAAGAACGAAATTTAAACTGCAATTAAGGCCGAAAAAGAAAAAGAAGAAGAGAAAAGGCGATTAAGGCCAAAGAAACAGAAAAAACCAAAGAATCGAGTCTTACAGCTCTGATACCATGTAGAAGAAAAAGAACGAAAAATACTGAGAGAAAAATGAATTCTTCATTGATTTTTGATATGTACAATAATTGGTTAATATAGATAACCCTATTCACAAAAATAGAAAAGCTGCAAAAATAGAAACGTATAAAAACAAATTCTCTTATTCAAAGGATTATTTTAAAAATACAATGAATCTTCTTAATTCTAGGAATTTACAATTGTTAATGAATTTTCTAAAACTAACTTTTTTATTTCTCGATACTAAGCCATGTGAAAATTATAGTTATGTGTAAGAATTACACTAGTGTTTGTTGCTGCATGATTATGTATACATCAATTGAAGTCATGAAAGCATTTTGTGTGTTTTTTATGAGCAATTTGTTTGGTAATTTCACTTATTTGATTTCATTCTCTTTAATTTTTTGTCGGGTTATTTATTTTATCTATTTCTGAAATTGATTGATAGAAGATGTATGCTCGGAGATTGTGTCAGAATTCACTTTTGTCCTATCCTGTTGTATGAATCTTTCGATTAAAGGTTTGGATTGGATTTTGGAAGCTCTGTGTTAAACTTTGAGCTGAGCCGCTTTTGGTGAAGCTTCTCATCATAGCTTTTATTGAATCTCCAATTATGATTTTATGGAAGATGAAAATATCCACAGTTAGATGTTTTTATCTCCCCAGGTTAAAGTTGTTAGTAAGTTTTTATCATGTCATTTGCATATCCTGGATATGAATATAACTTAGGCTAACTTTTTTAGTGCATATTTGCCTCTTGGCCATGGATTTTTGATGCATGCATATATAAAAATACATATCTACATGTACTTGTGCCGAGTCAGTTTCTGTGTTTCTTCAATGTTTCCTCAATTTTTTCATTTTTATATTACAGGTATTACAGACACTGGAATGGCATTGATTGGTCGTGGTCTTTCTTCTTTACAGTCCTTGGATGTATCTTACTGCAGAAAACTAACTGACAAGGGATTGTCAGCTGTTGCTGAAGGCTGTGGTGACCTACGGAGCCTGCATCTTACTGGCTGTAGATTTGTTACTGATGGAACATTACAAGCTCTGTCTAAGAACTGTCATAATCTTGAAGAGTTGGGCCTTCAAGGATGCTCCAACATAGGTGACTCTGGAATTGCAGATCTTGTAAATGGCTGTCAAAACTTAAATTTCCTAGACCTCAATAAATGCAGCAATGTTGGTGATACTGGGATTTGCAGCGTTTCTGAGTCCTGCTCATCTTCTTTAAAGACGCTAAAGTTGTTGGATTGTTATAAAGTTGGAGACGAGTCTATATCATGCTTGGCCAAGTTTTGCAATAATCTTGAAACTCTAATAATTGGTGGTTGCCGAGACATCTCTGATGAGTCTATAAAATCACTGGCGGCCTCGTGTAAAAGTAGTTTGAAGAATTTGCGGATGGATTGGTGTTTAAATATTTCAGACTCTTCATTGAGCTGCATCCTCACTCAATGTAGAAACTTGGAGGCTCTAGATATTGGGTGCTGTGAGGAAGTGACTGATGCTGGCTTTCAGGATATAGGCGAAGTTGAGTTGAGTTTAAAGGTTTTGAAAGTTAACTGTCCAAAAGTTACCGTGGTAGGGATAGGCAATATTTTGGAAAAATGCACTTCCCTTGAATACCTTGATGTGAGGTCCTGCCTTAATGTTACAAAGGCAAGTTGTGAAGAGGCTGGATTGCAGTTTCCTCAATGTTGTAAAGTGAATTTTGCAGGAAGTTTGATCGAGCCAGACGTGTTAGTCTGAGATCTGTTAGCTTCTGAGCAACTGCTGCTGCCAGAAGGTCATTCAGGAGCAACAGATGATGGCTTTTTCTAGCATCATGTCTTTTCCTGCTATTTGTTTTGTACATTTTTATGCATCAGTCTGGGGCTGTGCAGTGCTAGGCTTTGTTAATTGCAGAAAATGTGAGTGTATATCATGCAAGTTTGTATGTTTGGTTTTTCATTTTGTTACCTTCAACTTAAATGTGGAATGTTGATGTTGTAATTTGTTCCCAAATTTCCATAATATTATAATAACGAGATTCTGTTTCTGCACACGATTCTCTAACACTTAACCTTTTTATTTTTTATTTTATTTATTTTTAATCTGAACTGCTAAAACAGATTAGATTATGTAAGATTATGTATTCGGATGAATAAAACTTTGCAATTGCAGACATGATGGAAATCCTGGGTATTGTTGTTGGAGTTAGATAATGTGCGTCTTTCCATGTGAAGTGCTGGATCAGGATCACTGATGCCCATGTCGTTGGCAGACACGACCCAAACGAGTTCAATCGCTTTCCTTGAGAGATTTATCTGATGGAGTGGCGGTGAATCTTTTTGTTTGATAACTAACATATTCTCTTCAAATTAACTACCAACCTCCATTTTTTGCCATGTCTACGATTAGTTACGACTTAAACAAAGAAAGAGTATATGGTTTTTCTAAGGAATATAGCAGTGAGAGAAATGCTCGAGGAATTACCAGGGTTTAGCTGAAAGGTTGATAGTTAAGGTTGTGGATTGATGATCTTAGTGCTTGACCAGTCAAAGAGTCACTTTAGCTTGAGCTGAATCAACCCAGGCTGTAATATGATATGATTGAACAACCCAGCTGGCAAGCAAGAGTTCCATGTGAAGTTTGATCAGAAGATGCCACCTAGCCTGCTTGGTAGATATGGTCGCATATGGTCACATTTGCAACAATGTGCTGGAGATATGGGTTTTATATTCCTTGATCTAATTCTCTCTATACACTTTCTCTTCTATTAATGCTCTGCAATACATTAAAATGAGAAAACCCACAAACAAAATTGCGCCAGTAAAATTTCTACTGGGTATTGTATTACTGATACGTTGATGGGATTGACATCTTGCAACAAAATATCTCTTTACATAATATTCTGATCCAATTCTCACTTTGTGAATTATGCATGTTGGTAAGCTAAGATGATAAACAATGATCCGCCGGTACTGGCTTCCATTGCATACACGTGATCAAATCGTTTGCTTATTGGCTCAGGGAGAGCCATTTTGCAGTAGCAGTGCCTTACTGCTGAAGGCAATTTTCAAAATATGGTAGTTATCATTCTCATTCGATTTTTATACTCTCAAGCTCCCTGATTTTAAATGCTAGCTTTTCACTTGAGTACTACAAACGTGCTGGCCTCAACTTCTAGTTCGAATTCAATACATATTGAGGTCAACCATTGCTTGTTTTTTTTAGTTTTGCAGCTCAGTTCCACATTCACTTTACCAATTTTGCCAATGACAGTCTCTTAGTCATTTGTAAGCAAACCAGCACTACCAATTTATATATAGATGCCATAGAAGTATCTGAATATTCGACTACAAATAAATACGTCATGCAATATTGCTTGATGAACTTATAGCTTAAGATATGGAATTCTGTGCAAATATTTATCCTGAAATTTGATATAAACTGACACAGAAGTTGGCAAAACCAAAAGTTGAAACAGATTGATTAGATGGCCAATGAAGGATTCAATCATCATATTTGTAATCTATATGATGATTGAATCTTAATTCTGTCTCCCGAGTAGAGAAATATGATAGAAAAAAGGGGGAAAAAAAGGAGAAGCATTTTCAATACCAAAATCTATATAACATTTGTAATCAACTAGTTATGTTGACCTTTGCTCTTTTAACTAATTACACCTGATGAAGCATAGGGAGAAAAAAGATTTGCTAGAAGTAGTTGATTTAAACTCGAGAAATCGCCTGCTGGAGCTGGCTGAAAGCTTTCTGATAATTCAAGAAACCCATAAACCAGAAGTCAAAATTATCCACCGTCACTATTTCTATGTACTTTTGCGATGGCTTCTTCACATTCTCACTCTGGTTTACTCTCTTTATCTTCTTTACTGGTATCAAGACCTGCACAAAATTAACATAAATGCATAATAATGTTAGCAACAAGCACAAGGAGAGAGAAGTTAGGGTATGCTAAGACGTAAGGAAGATAATTCATTACAAATGAAGTTACCTTGTAATGAATTCTGGATAATTCTCCATTTGGAGAAGAGATTTTAATTGATCTTTCACTGCAGAAAGCAATTTTTTCAGTGGAGATAAAGAGGAGACCAGCTATAGGTCCAACTGTTGTTGATAAATAGCATTGGCATGTCTTTATCAGCCTCTCTCCTTCTCCAACAGTAAATAATTTCTTGAAGACTTTGCTCATTCCTCCTACTTGAAGAATTTTTGCACCCAAGCTCAACTTCCCTTTCACAATTTCAGTGATCTTTGGTCCTAATCTCACTGCATTTTCACAAAATTAATTAAGATATAAATTAAAACATATCATTCATTTTAACACATTGATGAACTTGGAAATATCTTATTATATATCTCAGCTTACCATGTTCCCGAACTCCATTGGCAAATCTGTCAGCTTTTTTCCCGAGCTTGTTCACCCTTTTAAATACAGGATAAGCAGTAGATTCATTTGCAGGAGATGGAATTAAGTGTTTTCCAGCAGATTCATCTGGTATTTCAGTCAAAAACCGCATTGGTGAGCTCTTGACTGGATATTTTGTTGAGCAGATTGAAATTCCCATAACTTGTTCAAGCAGTGTTTTCTTCATATCCGATACTTGATAATTAAGCAAGCAGGCTTCTGCAGCAGTTAGGTGATGTAGAAGAGCAGTAGTATTTGAGAATGATAAAACCTTATAATTCAGCAAATGTATTTAAAGACATTATTATGGTTAGTTAAACTTTCTTTTTGGACATGAGTCATGGATGACTCATCAATGAAAATAACACACATATATTGACTCTTAATAAAGATATATTTACATTTTTAAAGCATATATAGCGCATGTTCGTTGTTCATGCTTGATTGCTTTATTTCTAAGATAAGATATTTTAGGTCCCATTATCCTTTTCCAAAATTTATAATTTTAAAGCATATCCTATGTGTGTATATATATATATATATATTGATAGGATATGGTTTGAGTTTGGAAAAAGAAAAAAGAAAAGTATAGAATATATATATAAGAAACGATTGTGTTGATGTTTGGTTAAGGATACAAAATTAAAGTATTTTGGTAACATTAATTTGATAAAACCCTTATTAATAGTGGTGCTGTATTATTATTTTTTAATTTCCTTTTGTTAATCAACAAATTTGGCAGAAACTATATTTTATAATGAGTAAAAGTGTATCATGGGATCTTGGTCTTCAATAAGTATTGAGAGAAAATGACAGTTTTAAGGCAATGAAAACCGTCGTTTTATGTTGAATTTGTTTGGAATTGCCATTGCCATTGCTACACAAGTTTTGCAAGAAAATATATATATATATATATATGTGGTTTGGAAATTAAATCATAATAAGTTGTGGTTGGTGGGTCATTAAGGAGATAAAAAAAGAAAAATATGGTTGTTAGTTGAAGGAGGTTTTCAAAAATTCAATGACGATATCTAAAATCCAAGTAAGCACCACGTAATTCCTTTGTTCCCCTAACCCTAGCTAGCTACATATTGGTGAGTCCATGTGTGATTCTGACTTTTTGTGCTGGATTCTTAACTTTCTGACGCTGGATTTCTCTTTCTCTTTTCCCCACCACTACTATAAGCAAAAGAAAAATATAAAATGTTTTTTTTTTTTGGTTGACAGAATGTATACATGTGTAGTGCGGCGTGGGGATCACCCAAACAAACAAACATCACATATATTATAGTGGGGAAATTAAGACGATCCATTTAGACTATACATAATCAATCAGTTATATATTTACAAATGACACCTCAGCATAAAATCATGGCTTTCAGGTTTTAATTAGGATTCAAAATTATATTATAATAGGTATATAAGTTTCATCTGATCTGCATGAGTTCCAAGTAATGGAATTGGTCGGCTTTGACTAGGTATTGGTAAGATGGTTTTCAATTGAGGATAAGGCTAAGTGCCAAGTATTCGACACATCAGCTTGTTTCCAACATATGATAATATTAAAATATAAATAAAAAAATAATATATAAATCTCAAACATTGAAAAATTTCAAGGATCACATTGATATAGGTGATTGAGAGGCAAATGTCGTGCCAACCTTACCTAACCTACTTCAGCAATAGTGTATTTAATAATATGTTATACAATTTGATGATCTAAAATAATATTGTACATGTGTTGTGTTGGCATATAATTATAAGAGGACAACAGTTGACAAATAATTTCGGAGGACGAAGGGAGTTTTTTTTTTAAAAAATATAGAACACGAAGAGGAAGAATCAGATATAACAAATCTAGTGGATGACAAATTACAAGGTCTGAAGAATCATCAAGATCCTTCAAAATATCAATTCTACATGTGAAACTTACTGGCTAATTGAAATATATATCAACAAATAATTATCAATGCATTCAGGACATTGCTTTGCCACTTAATTTTTGCAAGGCAATTGAATCATCCAAGGAAGCAATTGATTATCACATTAATTATTTTTCTTTTTATTTTGATTCTTTTCCTTTTGCACTGGTTCTCCATCAATATTAGAATCATCAATTTGTATTATGAATTATAAAGCTTGTACAGTTGAAAACACATTGAAAAAAAAAAAATATAAAGAATTTAGTTCACAATTTCGTTGTTGTTTACTCACTTGACATCAGAGCAAAACATGACAACAACCGAATCAAGCATCTTAAACAACAACCCATCGTAATCGATACCTCTATCTAAAATAACTCCTCTTTTATTTTTTCCACTCCCACCAGAC
Organism: Cedrela odorata; assembly: GCA_035584115.1. Classification (NCBI taxonomy): domain Eukaryota; kingdom Viridiplantae; phylum Streptophyta; class Magnoliopsida; order Sapindales; family Meliaceae; genus Cedrela; species Cedrela odorata. Next base: position 13,477,857 of record JAXCLQ010000009.1, on the reverse strand, counting down.
TCGAGTGGAAAATACAATTATCTCCTATGAAGATCTCAGGTGCTTTCAAGTGTCCATACCAACGATCTAGAAGGGTTCCTTACTGAAACCAAAGTCCTACCCAGATTGTGTCTTTGGTCAACATGGATGATAATCAAAATATCATCACCAACACTACTACAAGAAGGGTAATAGATAACGGTTAAAATAAACTAAAATTAGATTTGAAGATAATCATTTTATCGGGATACGAAAAGTTAGATAATTACAGTTTAATTAATGAAAATCTTAACAACTTTAAAAAGACAAATTGTATTAATTAAGTAAGATATAATATTTTTGGAAAATTAGATTACAAGCATTAATGTCACAAAAAGCTGAATTTGTTAAAAGTTTACATATTACATATTTAATAGCAATTAATGACCATTCTTTTTATCTAACTTAACCTAAAACGTTAATACAATGACCGTTTTCAAAATTCCTCGTTAAAAAAAGAGACTTAAGATGATAGGTAATTGTTTTGGATCAAGATTTCAACTTGATTCATGAAATCGAAATATTTATTTGTTAGGTGCCCAACACTTTATTAATATGGTCCCTTGTCTTTTGATTTCCTGCCAGACTTGTGAAAGTGGGGTCTTTTTTGGAGTAAAATCCTGATATCTTTGAATATTCGCTATTCTTTTTGCCTCATCCCTTCTCAGTGAGCGGTATCCTTTGGGAAGGAATTCTTCTCTTCCACCCGAATTTTTATTTTGCTCTTAAGCTTGTCTATTCTTTCTTTCGAAGCCTCGAAAGTCTATCCTGTCACCACATCTTCTTCTCGGGTTTATTTTGAGATTTTGCGTTTCACCGCGAGATTATGGTTCGACAATTTTTTCCTTCCTCAGCGTAAGAGCGCTTAGATCTTCAATTCCAATTTCATTCAATAGCTTCCTCCGAGCTGTTTCATAAGTAGTAACAGATGGCATTCGTACAACATACCACCCTTGATCTACCAGCAAGTCTTTCCTAAGACTTTCCAAAGCCAAGGAGTGATGATAAGCCCCCAACTCCATCACCTCATCATAGTATCTCTTAATGAAGTTTCCAAAACTTTTACCATCTCCTTGCTTTATGAGCAATAATAAACATGGAGTTTTGAGGCTAATAGTTACCCCCTGAACTCGTTTGCAAATACTTCGTACAATTGTTCAAAATTACAGATGCTGCCAGAGGTTAGGCTGGTGAACCACTTCCTTGCTTGTCCTTCCAAAGTCAACTGGAATAAACGATACATCTGAGACTTTTTCAACCTTTGGATCAATATCATCTCCCTGAAAAGATTCATATATGGGGATGAGTCAGTTTTCCTTATAAAAGGGATGATATATGGCATCTTGAACTTCTTGAAGAGAACAAGATTCAAGATCTTTTGTGGAAAGGGGATATGGAATATAATCCCATTATCGACGCAAGCTCTTGATCTTTTCTCCACCCTTTTTTCTTTTTGGTCCTCCAACTATTCGACTAACTTTCTGACATAGACTTCAAGATTTTCAACCTGGTCACTATCTTCCCTGGACTTCTTTCTTCGAGGGGGACTTCGCAAAGAGCTTTCTCTTCGTCATTTCTGATTTAGAAACGTCTTCATGTCTTCCGGACCAGAATTGTCATCTGATCCATGCTTTTGAATAATTGTCGAGTTATCTAATGAATATTTGAATGCTAACTTGGGTTCGTTAACAAGCTTGAAGGCAGCCCCTCTACCTTGTAATACTTTAGATGGACAATTTGTAATCTTCCCTTTGCCCTTCTCTGCAGCGGTATATCTCCTCCTAATCGCATTTTGCCAGAATTCGGTCTCGCGGTTCACTGTGTGTAAAGCATTCAGAATACTGCTTTTCATCCCTTCTGTTGGCATAAGTGTCCCCATCACTTGAGAACTGATCTGAAACATCTTTTTCATACTTGCCACTTTCTCAACCAAAGCTTGAATTTGGTTGTCTTTTTCTACATGCTGTTTTTCGTTGTTGGCCAACCTCTTGGCTAACTAAGTGGTTGATTATCGACGTCCTGATTAATCGTCGCAATCTCCTCATGGTTATTATCGTGCAGATTTTCCTTTGCCACCTCCTGGTTTCTGGTCACATATGTTAGCGAAAAAGCCATGTTTTTCTTTAACGGTGGTTATTGACTTTTCATTCATTTCCCCACAATCGGTGCTAGATGTTAATGTAGCAAAAATCCTTTTGTCTGCTTAGTGCACTAGTAACGATTTTCTTCTCCTTTTACTTAACTGACTACTTAACCTGCGATCACAGTAAAACTCTTTGAGGTGAAAGCCGAATGTCCAGCAAAAATCCTCTGATGTTTAAGTTAGGATTTTAATTTATAATATCTAAGATAATTAAGAGTTTTAGTAGTCGTACCTAGTCGTCATTGGTATCCTTTTATAGATGTTTGTATCTCTTAGGTTTGGTAAAATTTTATGGAATATCGAAACAAAAATTTCATTGCATGAGAATCACGGAGATTCTATTATGTAAAAATCAGTTTTTGAATTTTATAGGATCATGTGCCTTTTTTGTAGGATAAGTTCTCCTTAGCTAGGATTCTTATTTTGTACGGAGTTTACTTGTTAAGAATCCTTATTGTAGATTAATCCGAGGAAAATTTTAGGAAGAAAACAATTCTATCATGGACATGTAACTGTAGTAAGGTCTCCAAAACCACTACGTGAGACGTATTCCTTTATATATGAGATGAGCATGGATGTTACGTGTTTGAGACCTATATAGGCGAGTCTGAGACCCTCTTGATGAGGTCTCGAATGAGAATCTAACTCAAGACCCTCTGTGTAATTTTAAGAGGTCTCGGATTTGATCATTCATGAGGTCTCTTGTCTGATGTTGGGTTGTTGAGATCTTTTTTCCTCTTGGTCAGCGTATTAGGGTATAGATTGGGCTTAATGCTCTGACTCCTCAGTTAGTCTGAGCTTATTGCTCATTGGGCTTTAGTCATACTGTAATGTTGATTAGGTGAAAGAATAGCAATTAGGGTTTATGTCATTCAAACATGCAATTTTCTATTAATTTTCACAAAATTAACTTAAAATACATAGAATTAAGTTAACAATTAGTTTAGGGATGAAGAGATTAACCTTAAAAACACAAAGCCTCTAAGAAATCAAACCTAAATGTTGCCTCATTACCTTGGCCAAAATTCTAGAGAGAGAGAGATGAAAACTTTTTTGATATTTTGATAATTATCCAAAAATCATTCCAAAAATTAGAAAATGGCCATATATTTATATTTTCTCATTTTTTTAAAGTGCCCTAGTCTTTTAGTCAAAGACAAATAAGTCCCAAAATTTGTTAAACTAGTTTTTCAATAGTAAATATAAAATATCACTTGGGCCTTCATATTTTAGAAAAATTATATATTAACTCCAAATTCTGTCAAACTTGTTTTGACCAAACTTATGTTAATTATGTTTATAATTCTAAATATTTATGGAATATTATAACTTACTTTAAGTCACATTTAGGCCATTAAACATAGTTCATAAATGTTAAAACCCTAAATTTAGTTATATGCAGATAATCAATCAATACGTGCTTAACTTGTCACTACGAACTATTCTTATGACATTTAAGCATTGGCTAAAAACTTTGTTTTCAGCTTTTTACTAATATCCGTCTAGGAACTTGAATTTAGACCGAGTTAACGGTGATGATATCACATTTATAACTTAATTACATTTATGTGTTTTCGATGATGATTTAATGTTATTCTTATGGTCAAGTTAAAATAATATGACTTTAACCTTGTTTGAGATTCAAGAAATAATATATACACTTGTTCAAATCAAATGCTTAACAAAACTGTGTGAAAGTGTCTTGAAAGATCAAATAGGATCGATATATAGGGATAACGGATCGATACAAAGGCAACCAAATCAATACTTGAATAAAAGTATATCGATACATACTTGTCCAGAGAGTTGCAAAATATTTACAAAGACAACCAGATCGATACTTGAAGAAAAACATATCGATACATGCTTGTCCACAGAGTTGCAAAATATTTACAAAGGTAACCAGATCAATACTTGAAGAAAAGTAGATCGATACATGCTTGTCCAGAGAGTTGTAAAATATTTACAAAGGCAACTAGATCAATACTTGAAGAAAAACAGATCAATATATGCTTGTCAAGCGAGTTGCAACATATTTACATGGCAAACCAAATCGATACTTAAAGATAAACAGATCGATACTTGCCATGTGCAAAGAGTTGCAAAATATTTACAAGGTAGAATAGATCAATACTCGAAGATAAATAGATCGATACTTACCTTGTTTAGAAAGTTACAAATTATTTACGAAGTGAACCAGTTCGGTACACAAAGGTAAAGAGATTGACACTCTGGACTCAGATTATATTATTCACATAAAGAGATCGATACATAGGAAAAGGGATCGATACTTCTTTTGTGTTTAAGGCTTAACGGTTACTTTTACAACATTTATGGCGAACATTAAATATACCAAATCAAGCTGTTGGACAAAAAGTTGCTTCACAAAAAGGAAAGATATAAATAGAAGAGACACAGTGAAGCAAAGTAGAATTGACATTGTAATAAAAAATCAAAGACATTCTTGAAGAATATTTTTCAGACGTGAATAGTTAGATCTTTCTCTCTCTATTGTAAAATCTTCAAATCCTGTGTAAGAGATTGATTCTTTGTGAGAGCTTGCTGATAATATCTACTCTAATGTGACATTAATTACAATTATACATTTATAATATTTCATTGGGTATATCTTCACCAATATTAAAGAAGAGTATTGTGGGTTTTTCTTTTAACCGTGAAAGAGGAAATATAAGGTTTCCCTTCACCTCAGAAGAAGTGTACTAGGTTTCACTTGATTGATGAGAAACAATAAGATAGTAAAACCTCGGTGGTAGTGATCTTTATTCGAGAGAGTAGACGTAGGCCAAGCTTTACCAAACCACTATAAATTGTGTTTGTTTTTCTCACTCTACTAACGTTTTATTTATTGCACTACATTGCATATATTTTTAATTTCTAAAGTTTTTAAAACCTAATTCACCCTTCTCTTAGGTGTTGCCAATTGGGACAATAAGTGATATCAGAGCTTAACTTAGTAAAATAGGATTAACAATCTTGAGAAGTAGATGAAAAAGGGCATGTAGCAGTAACCTTTCACAAGTAGTTGAAGGGCAATCTACAAACAGACCTTTATTCTTCAATGAAACTGATTATGCCTATTGAAAAAAGAGGATGCAAATCTTCTTAACAACTTTAGATTTTGAAATCTTAAGCATTATAGAAGATGGATATTTTTCACTTACAACAAAGGATGTATTAATTAGAGAAAGAAAATTAAAACCAAAGAGAGAATGAACACCTGAGGAAAGAAACAAATTCAGTCTAAATGATAAAGCTATGAACATACTCTATTGTACCCTAGATAGAGCTGAATTTAATAGAATCTCAGGATGCAAAACTGTAAAATCAATTTATGATATGCTTGAGGTAACACATAAAGGAACTAGTAGAGTCAAAGACTCAAAAATAAGCATGTTAGTTCATGATTACGAATTGTTTAAAATGAAACCACATGAAAGCATTAAAGATATGTTTACTCGTTTTACTGATATTACTAATGAGCTTAAAGCTCTTGGTAGATCCTATTCAAATGCAGATATTATTATAAAAATCTTGAGAAGCCTACCTAGAAGTTAGGAAGCTAAGTGACAGTGATTAGAGAAGCTAAGAATTTAAGAACTTTGCCATTCGAAGAGCTTTTTAGATCTTTGATGACATATGAGTTGGAAAGCGGACACAATGATGATGAAAATAGAGAAAAAGGCAAAAGAAACATATTGTTAAAGACTATTAAAAGGGAAGATAAAGAAAATGAAAGTGAAGAAGAATCCGAGGAGGATGAATTTCTTCCCGTGGTAAAGAAATTCAAGAACTCTTTTAACAAGGGAAGAAATTAGAAGAGGAGAGATTATCAAGAAAGGATAAATTCAAGAAACACAATGAAAAAGAGAAAAAGAAAAAGGAAAGAGAATTCATTTACTATGAATGTAAGAAACTGGGACATACAAGGCTGGAATGTCCACCAAAGAAAGAAAAGAAGGATAAGAAGAAGAAGAAGGTAATGAAGGCTACTTTGGATAATTCATCAAGTAAGGATAACACCTCATCATCAGAAAATGAAAGAGCCAATTTCTGCTTCATAGGAAAGCAAAAGCATGAGGTAACTTCCCTTGATCAAAATTCTTCTTATTATGACACATGCACAATTAGTGATAATGATAATCTACTAGAAGATGACTTGTGTACCTTATATGAAGAACTTAGGGATGAATTTCAAAAATTGTATGTTAAATATAAAGAACTAAAGAAAATGAATTCCTCAAAAATAAAAGAAAAGGACTCATTAAAACTAAGAGTTAGTGAACTTGAGCATAAAAAGAACTCTAGCATGATTAAGGAATGTGACTTATTACAAAATCAAAATCAAATCTTGAAAGATGAAATAATATATCTTAAAAGCATATTAGCCAAATTCATACAAGGAAATAAAATATTAGACAAATTATTAGGTAGTCAAAGACTAGTGTTTGACAAAGCTGGACTTGGATATAAACAAGGAATTAAACAAAAAGTCTGTGCAAATTATTTTGTGAAAGCTAAACAACTAGCAACATCATCAATCACTTGTCATTATTGTAATAGGAAAGGTTATTATAGTAATACATATTTACACAAAAAATAAGTATAATAGACCTAATATGATGTAAGTACCTAAGGGAACACAACTTAAGGAAATTATGTATGCTAAAATGGCTAAGACTTTCAAGGGTAGAACTAATGCTTATGGACCCAAAGTCACTTGAGTACCAAAATAAACTTGTCCATTTTGGAGGTATCGCATGTGAAAAGCAACAAGTACAAAAGGAAGTAGTTTCTTGATAGCAGTTGCTTGAGATACATGATGGGAAATAAGAAGCTATTTCTCCATCTAAAGAAAGAACAATGAAAAGATGTGATTTTTGGAGATAATAGTTGAGGCAAGGTGAAAGGTATTGGTACCATTGATATCAACTCAATCTCAATTAAGATATTTTATATATTAAAGGTCTTAAGTATAATTTGTTTAGCATTAGCCAATTGTTTGATCATGGATATAAAATTATATTTCTTAAAAATGGTTGTGAAGTCTTGGATGAGCATGAAAATAAATTATTCTATGCACCTAGGAACAATGATGTATTTGTCATAAAACTAGAAAAATTGAATGAAATGAATGACATATGCTTGCAAGCTCGTTACGATGATCCTTGAATGTGGCATACAAGGCTAAGACATTTTAGTATGGACCTTTTACGAAAAATTGCCAAATAAGATTTATTAGGAAATATCCCTAATCTAAAATTCACAAAAGACAATGTATATGGTCCTTGCTAATTAGGAAAATATGTTAAAATTTCTTTCAAATCCAAAAACTTAGTTTCCACAACTAGACCATTAGAGCTTTTATATATGGACCTCTTTGGACTAAATAGAGTAGCATCATTAGAAGGAAAGCTATATGCATACGTAATTGTAGATGACTATTCAAGATTCACATGGGTATTCTTTTTGGCAAATAAAAACAACATATTTGAAGCATTTAATAAATTCTCAAAACAAGTTGAAAATGAAATTGGCTTCAAAATTGTAAAAATTAGAAGTGATCAAGGTAGAGAATTTGTAAATAAAGAATTTGAAAACCTTTACTACGAGAATGAATATTTTTCATAATTTTTCTGCACCTAGAATCCTTTAACAAAATAGAGTTGCCAAAAGAAAAGATATAACTTTTCAAGAAATGGGTAGAACAATATTAAGTGAATATAACCTACTTGAATATTTTTGAGCTGAGATTATTAACACCACATGTCACATAACAAATAGAGTTCTAATTGGAAAAATACTAAACAAAACTCCGTACGAGCTAATCTTTTAAAGAAAACCTAAGATTAAGTATTTTAGAGTATTTGGTTGTAATTATTACATTCTTAATACTAAGGATAACTTAGGAAAATTTAAGGCAAAATTCGATTTAAGAATATTTATAGGCTATTCATCTAAAAGCAAAGCCTATAGAGTTTCAATAAGAGAATTCAAATCGTGGAAAAAAGTATACACATAAACTTTGATGAATATGATCCTAACTTTGCTAAATTAATTACTAAAGAAAAAGAGAAAGAATTAAAGTCATTGAAAACTTGGAAAACTTAAACCCAAATGATGAGTCTTTAGAAAAGTAAATGAAATTATAGAAGAAAAACAAATTTCCAAGGATCTTTAAAAAGCATGGGAATATAACTCTAGTTATTTAAAAGAACTAATAATAGACGATCCCTTACATGGAGTCAAAACAAGAAGAAGAACAAGATAAATTGATGAAAATTTAGATGAAGTTCAAAACCTAGCTTTTGTTTATCAAATTGAACCAAAACAAGTCAAAGAAGGCTTAAGTGATGAAAATTGGTTAATAGCTATACAAGAAGAATTAAATCAATTTCAAAGAAATAAAGTTTAGACTTTAGTACGTAGATCACATAATTATCCAATCATAGGTACCAAATGGGTATTTAGAAACAAACTTAATAAAAATGGGAACATCTCTTGAAGCAAGGCTAGATTAGTGGCACAAGGATATAATCAAGAAGAGAGAATAGATTATAATAAGACATATGCTCCCGTAGCAAGATTAGAGGCTATTAGAATGCTCTTCGTATTTTCATGCTACAAAAACTTTAAACTTTATCAAAATGGATGTAAAAAGTGCATTTTTAAATAGTGTTATAAATGAAAAAGTCTATGAAGAGAAACTTCCCAATTTTAAAAACTATAAATTATCAAATCATTTCTTTAGACTCACTAAGGCACTTTATAGTTTAAAATAAGCACCTAGAGCGTAGTATGAAAGACTTAGTGAATTCTTGCTAAAACATAACTTTATGAGGGAGAGTGTTGATATTACACTTTTTATTAAAACCAAAGATGATGATATTTTGTTGGTTCAAATATATATTGATGATATCATTTTTGAAAGTACAAATGAGCTATTATGTACTGAATTTTCAAACCTTATGAAATGCGATTTGAAATGAGCATGATAGGAGAGCTAAATTTCTTCTTGAAACTTCAAACCAAACAAACAAGTGATGGAATTTATATCTCTCAATCAAAATATATCAAAGAACTTCTAAGAAAATTTGATTTGGTAGAAAGAAAATCCATTCAAACTTCTATGAGCACTTCCACTTCATTAGATAAGGATGAAATAGGAAAGAGTGTAGATCAAAAGTTATATAAAGGTATGATAGAATCACTTTTTTATTTAACCGCCTTTAGAATCGATATTATCTATGGAGTGTGTATTTGTGCTAGATTTCAATCCAACCCAAAGGAGTCACATCTTATAGCGGTAAAACAAATTTTTCGTTATTTAAAAGCCACACCTAACTTAGGATTATTTTATCTCAAAGACGATGAGTTTAGTTTAAAAGGATATTTAGACGCCGACTATGGAGGATGTAAAGTAGATAGAAAAAGTACAAGTGGTACTTGTTACTTCATAGGAAATGCATTAGTATCTTGGTTTAGCAAGAAACAAAACACAGTAGCACTTTTTACTACCGAAGCCGAATACATATCCTTGGGTAGCTGTTGTGCACAGCTCTTGTGGATTAAACATCAATTGCAAGATTATGGATTAGATCTAAGTAAAATTCCAATTCTACGTGATAACACAAGTGCCATAAGCTTGACCAAAAATCATGCTCATCACTCTAGGACCAAGCATACAGAAATTCGTCATCGTTTCATTAGAGATCATGTTAATAAAGGAAATGTTTGTTTAGAGTATATAAACACAAATCTTCAATTAGCTAATATCTTCACAAAACCTCTTGATAGAGATAATTTTTGTGCAATAAAAAATGAACTAGGAAAGATGAAAATTATTTGAATATTCTTTGAGCCTACTTGCATGCGTGTGAAATGGGTAGAATTTCGCTTCTTGACTAAATCGAATTGATACATCTATCACAGAGTATCAATACTATTGCAACAGATCGATACGCCATTGAAATTGTATCTATACACTTATGCGTTACTGCATCATATTGATACACTCTTTCAACTCATTTACACTGGCATTCATTTCCAATATATACTGATATCTCTCTTCTCAGATCGATATCTTGACTTTAGTCAATAAATAAACATGTGTATTTTGAAAAATTTTGAAATACTAGTCATTAGCCACCAAAATTTAATGCACATCAAAAGCCATTATTAAATTTGAATATGTTCTTACTTTCATTCAAATGTATTGATATGCTCAATCCTAGATATCGATACTCACACTTGAAAATCAAAACGTATCAAAACCTCTTCATGACAGATCGATATATCATTCAAATCGATTATAAGTCTAAAAATGGCTTAGCTTTAAACATATCGATACTTCTCTTCAAAATTAGAAACTCAGAGCTTTCTCTCTACAAACCCTAACTTCTTGAGATCCAAACTTTATGTTCTTCAATCTCTAAATCTTTTAGTCAAGAATTAACTACAAAATGTCTAAAACCAAGAATCTTGAAGTAAGACTTAAAAAGAAACCTAGGGCAACTGAGCCTTTTTTGTCCAATCTTGATTTTTAAAATCGTGAAGTAGAGGATTGGTTCCTCTCATTCTTTCTGATCCAAAAGATTGCTCTTGGATGTGTCTTGGACTTCAATTTCTCATCTACATCCAATTTCACTATCTCAAAACTTTTGAAGAATTCAGATAGATTGAATACCTAAGTCTTCGAGGAAAATACTTTGACAGATTGGTCAAGATTTTTTATTTAAATATGGATGCCAAGAATCCTTATTGAGGCCGACTTAGAATGACTAAGTTTACAATCACTATTCATGGCCATTCATTTTAAGTCAACGTTGGTGTCTTGTCCCACTTTACTCATATACTAAAAGGGGGTATCTTATATCCAGCAGGTGTATTTCAACCTCTTGAAGCGTGCAAGGCGATCTTCAACAATCCAAACTTGACAAAGGTAGACAACAAACCAGTTCATCTAGGCATTCATGAAAGGATTCTTCATCTCATCGTCTCATACAACCTTAACTCTCATTCTGGACGTTATTCGAAGATGACTTACTAAGATATGTGGTAGATGTAGTGCATCATGAAGGGGAAGAGGCCTGACTTGATCTCTTGGATTCTCAACGTGATGGTGAAAACTACATTGTCCAAAGCCAGCCATCTACACTATGGATATGTGGTCTCCGCAATTATTCGGAAGAGTCTCTCTTGGATCCATGTTGAGACTGATACCATTGAGCCGCCGATTGCTGCCATGCTATCAGAAACAACCTTACGCCACATGCACTATGAGCAGACCTCGGATGGGTAATGAATACTTCAGGCTCGGTATAAGCACCTACACAGCTGTGAGTAACAAATGACATAAGAATAACAATAAGATGAAGTTGCACCAAAAAATGCACCACCTATGCCTTCTCCTGCTTGAGAAGCAAACCCATCCATTCTTACTTTTATTCCTACGACATCTGATTCTCAATTTATTCATTCCTTAGCCATCTTAACCATTCTATAAAATATGCAAACTTAAATGACCTGCATGGAAGAGAAAGTTGAGATAACTATATCCAACTTTGATGAGTGCCTCACCGGCATGAGAGCATGGTTGCCACTCAGATATACAAGATTGAAAAGCACTAAACTTGGGGCAGCAAAGGCATAGTTTAGCTTGGGAAACTTGGATTGGAATTCTGTAGTGAAACCCATAGGTTCATGTGAAGCTTAGCTAAAGCAGCTAAACTGGCTCTTGTTCCTGCTTACCGTGGATTTATTGCCTTCGTATCTTACTCTTGACCTCCTCCTTCTATACCTCAGCCTACTTATACCCCTATAGACCTGAATGTTGATAGCAACAGCCCAGACCTTTATTGAATACTTTGAACGATTGTCTGGCATTGTATGACTTATTTGTGTGAAATGCAAAGTTGTTATTGATAGTCATTAATATGTATTTTATTTCTATGTCACGAGTTTGATGATCTTGATTGGATTGCAACTTCTCTTCCTTTTTTGACTGCTAACAAAAAGGGGGAGAAATGTATATAATATAAATAATACATGATATAAATGATACACATATTGACAAACATGTAACTCACTTTGAGCATGCAATCAATCTTAAGGGATAAAGGGGGAGAAAATAATAATATGCAATAATTTTAACTTGAGCATCAAATTAAGGGGGAGAAAACTTAATTTTTTTTATCATCATAAAAAAAGGGAGAGATTGATGATATCATATTTATGCGTTTTCAATGATGATTTAATGTTATTCTTAAGGTCAAGTTAAAATAATATGATCTTAATCTTATTTGAGATTCAAGAAACAATATATATACTTATTCAAATCAAAAGCTTAACAAAACTATGTGTGAGTGTCTTAAAAGATCAAACAAAATTGATACATAGGGATAACAGATCGATACAAAGGCAACCAGATCAATACATGCTTGTCTAGAGAGTTGTAAAATATTTACAAAGGCAATCAGATCGATACTTGAAGAAAAGTAGATCGATACATGCTTGTCTAGAGAGCTGTAAAATATTTACAAAGGCAACCAGATCGATACTTGAAGAAAAGCAGATGGATACATGCTTGTCTAGAGAGTTGTAAAATATTTATAAGATAGACCAGATTAATACCCAAAGATAAACAGATCGATACTTGCCATATCTATAAAGTTGCAAATTATTTACAAAGTGAACCAGATTAGTACACAAAGGTAAAGAGATCGAACACTTGAGACTTAGATTATACTATTCACGTAAAGAGATCGATACATGGGAAAAAAGATAGATACCTATTTTGTGTTTAAGGTTCAACAATAACTTCTGTAGTATTTATGGTAAACTTTAAATGCATCAAATCAAGCCGTTGAATAAAAAGTTTCCCCACAAAAGAGAATGATATAAATAGAAGAAACACAGTGAAGCAAAGTAGAACTGACATTGCAATAAAAAATCAAAGACATTCTAGAAGAATATTTTTTAGACGTGAATAGTTAAATCTTTCTCTCTCTATTATAAAACCTTATAATCCTGTGTGAGAGATTGATTTTTTGTGGATTTTTCTTTTCACCTGTGAAAAAGGAAGTATAAGATTTCCCTTCACCTCATGAGTGTATTAGGTTTCACTTAACCCGTGATAAGTAAAGAGATAGTAAAACCTCGGTGGTAGTGATCCATATCCGAGAGAGTAGATGTAGGCCAAGTTTTGACGAACCATTATAAATCGTGTTTGTCTTTCTCACTCTACTAACATTTTATTTATTGCATTGTATTGCATACATTTTTAATTTTTAAAGTTTTTAAAACCTAATTCATCCCCCTCTTGGGTGTTGCCAACTGGGACAACAAATGGAACTTCGAAATCCTCTGTATCGAGTCAACAAATTCCATCTGACAATCATTTGCATATCGATATAAACAACACATGTTCAAACCGACTTGTGTGTACAAGACAGGATTAGTCTCGCATTTGTACACCATATGAACTATGTGCATCTATACTGATCAACAACTATGATGTTCCAAGTCTAAAGAGTAGTTAATACACTAGTATAATTATATGATGAATTATTGACAACATACTTTTATGCGATTTATCATAGCTTTGGTTACATTTGAAAAACACTTCTTTAATTGTTAATCCACACTAATGTCCTAATGACATGACTATCATGTCACCAGCACTAATATCATTTCATGATATTCATTGAAGACATTCAGCGTGCCTACTATGAGACATCGATGCCCATTCGATATTGCATATGTAGGAAACTATTTAGATAATCTAATTATATTGGCAATTCATATGCATATTCTATCATTAATATATATAGATAGAAGAAGCAATATACACACATGAAGTGAAATACTTTCTTTTATTAATAATATGTACAGTACATATTACAACAGTAACTTCCACTTGTATTAAAGCCATTCGCTATAGTATCTAATACCCATATTCTTAAGAAGCTGGTCCAGCTGCTTCAGTGTAATCGTTTTAGTGAGAGGGTCAGCGATATTATCTGCCGAAAATGTCTTATTGATCAAAATCTTTCCAATACCAACAAATTCTCTCAAAATGTGATATATACTTGAATATATTTTCTTGTATTTTCTTGGTTCTTTAGCTTGTGCAATAGCACCTGTATTATCATATAATATATTTATCGGATAAGCTATGCTAAGAATGACACCTAGTTCAGATATAAACTTGTGCATCCAAATTGCTTTTTTAGCAGCTTTTAAAACATCAACATATTCAGCTTTTATAGTAGAGTCAGTTGTAGTCATCTGCTTGGAACTTGTCCAACTAACAGTATCTCTATTATACAAAAAGATGAAACTAGATGTAGACTTTCTATTATCCACATCTGACTAAAAATCAGAATCCGAGTATCCATGAATACTCAATTCTTGAGATCTATAACTCAAAATCAAATCCTTAGTCTTTCTTAAGTACTTAGAGATTATTTTCATTGCTGATTAGTGTTTCTTACTGCATAGGCTAATATCAGGTCTAGTACATAACATAGCGTACATCAAGCTGCTAATAACTGATGCATATAGGACGCTACACATCTATTGTCGCTCTTTATCAGTCTTCAAACCTATATCTTTAGAAAGATGAAGACCGTTATTGAATAGTAAAAGACCTTTTTTAAAGTTCTCCATGCTGAACCTCTTCAGCATCTTTTCAATGTACAACTTTTGTGATAATCCAATTATCCTCTTTAATTTATCTTTATAGATTCAAATTCTGAGAATATAGATTACATCACTCAAATCTTTCATAGAGAAAGTTTTGGATAACTAGAGTTTAACCTTTGCCATCATGTTTACGTCATTACGCATCAACAATATATCATCCACATATAGTATCAGGAACATGATCGCATGATCTTTAACCCACTTATATACACAAGACTCATTCAAATTTTTGATGAAACCAAATGATTTGACTGTCTCATCAAACCAGATATTCCAACTCTTTGAAGCTTGCTTCAATCCATAAATAGATTGATGTAACTTGCATACTTTATGCATTTCAGAAGCGGATACAAAACTGACAAGCTATTTCATAAACAGGTTTTCATCAATGTAACCATTAAGAAATACGGTCTTTATATCCTTTTTCCAAATCTCATAGTCATAGTATGCTACTATGGCTAGCATGATTCTGATGAACTTTATAATAGCTATGGGCAAAAAGGTTTCCTTATATTCCAACCCTTGTTTTTGACTATACACTTTTGCGACAAGCCGTGCTTTATAGGTCTCAATTTATCCATTTTTACTAATTTTCCTCTTGAAGATCCATTTATTGTCAATAGGAACTATTCCCTTTGGTGGATCAACAAATGTCCAGATTTGGTTTATATGCATGAAATCTATTTCGAATTTTACTGCTTTTAGCCATTTTCCTGAATCTTTATCAAGATTGCCTTTTTATAGGTTATAGGATTATCTCCATGATCCATTGCTCCCACTAAGTAAGATTCAAAATCTTACTCATTGAGAAATCTATATCTCTATTGGAGTCTTGGAACCCTAAAAGATTTATGAGTTGGAATTGGATTAACTAGACAGAAGTCTACTAACTGGACTCTCCAGTATTAACATGGTAAGATTAAGGCTCAAAAGACTCTTTTTTTAACTCAATTTCTCTACCTGCACCTTCTTCTTCAAGAAACTCTTTCTCTAAGAAGTGTATATTCCTATTGAGCGAAATTTTTTGATCAGATGGAAAGTAGAATGATATCCTAAACTATCTTTAGGATATCTAATGAACCGATCCATATTTGATTTGAAATTAAGTTTATCAAATTTGATCAGCTTGATATATGCAGGATAACCCCAAACTCTCATATAATTGAGACTAGGTTTCTTACCATTCCATATCTCATATGGGGTCTTTTGGACTGATTTGGAGGGAACTTTGTTAAGGATGTGCGCAGTGGTCTATAGAGCATATCCCCACAAATACAATGGTAAGTAAATAAAACTAACCATTAATCGCACCATATCTAATAGAGTACGATTCCTTCTCTTTAATACACCATTAAGTTGAGTTGTATAAGGAGGAGTCATCTGTGAGATAATCCTATTATCTTTTAAAAAATTTTGAAACTCAGTACTCAAATATTCACTTTTACGATCTGATCGCAGAACCTTAATACTTTTCTCGTTTGGTTTTTCACTTCATTCTTAAATTCTTTGAACTTTTCAAAGGATTTAGATTTATATTTCATTAAATATACATACCCATATCGTGACATATCATCAGTGAAGGTAATGAAGTATTCAAAACCTCATCTAGCTAATTTACTAAATAGTCTATATACATATGTATATATAAGGTCCAATAGTTCTTTTGACCTCTCGCCTTTATTCTTAAAGGGCGATTTGGTCATTATTTTTAGAAGACATGACTCACATATCGGAGTAGGTTCAAAACCCAATGAAATTAATAACTCGCTAGCTTTGAGCTGAGTAACCCTTTTATCCTCGATATGGCCTAATCTGTAATGTCACAAATATTTAAGATTTATTTCAATTCTAATTCTTTTATTAGTAATGGAAGAAATTGAATAATTATTACTCAACTGAATGACATATAATCCATTTGTATTAATTGCTTTGCCAATACATACATTTCTAAAATGTAGTGTACATTCATTTCTATTACACTATTCATAATAACCATTATTATATAGTACAAATACAGAAATAATATTTTGTACTGTTGGAGATATGCCTTAGAATCAATCGTGTCATACTGTTCAAGAATATCATCCTTATGTATATATAATTTTATAATTAATTGTAAATTAGTTTACAATTAATAAAATGACTTTTATATCATTTTGCATATTCAGTTGTTAATTTATATTGTATATATAAAATGCAGAATGAGATCCCGTGATGTATTATGATGTCAAGACTCTATCTGCAAAGAGTTGTAGATATAAGTACAGAATCTGTGACTTAAATACATTCGAATCTGTTTTCGATTGAGGTGGTGTCATATGGGAGTATGACATTGCATGACTGGTATGTTTGATGCTGCCAAAGATTAGTATTGGATGCTAATAATTGGGTGACGAGTCTCATGTCATAAGAGCATAAACATAGGTAATACGTTGGAGAATATGTTACTGAATATGACCAGACGTGACAAATCACATGGGTGATTATCCACAGTTAATGATACGTCACACAGTCATACTAGGGTATCACTAGTCTTATGACTTGAGGTGTTATGGTTGCCCTCCACACTGAGACACATCGTTCACTTGTGTATATCGCATTAAACTAGCCACGCCTGGTGAAAGAAACTTGTTGGTAATGTGTTTAAGTGTATGAGGGTATGTAATGATCAAGATAAAATTTGATGACTCAGATATTGGAGCTTGAGATCCTAGTTGGAATTGTCATATGCTGAAATAAAATCTTTGGCTAAAGCATATATATCCAGAAAGTTGTTTTACAGATATAAGAATCCTATATTTGATTGAAGTTCTAATCTTATGATTAAGTCAGGAGTTTGAAAATACCATGACCTGTACTCGATTGAAGTTGATAGTAGAGGAACTTTACTACATGCACGTATGACTATATAGGTTTATCCAGTATATTCATTTATTTGTATATAGAGGTTATGACATCTTACCAGAGGTTACTCATGATCATTGGGAACTTTAGATACAAAGAGTTGTACTAAAGTGATACGAAAGAATTTGTATCTACCCATATCCAGCTTACAATGAACTCACGGGGTCACACACATTAGTCAGTTACTTGATGATGATGGTAATTGTTATTGTACAATAATCATTAATTAGTTAATGATATTGTTTTGATACTTTGATTGAATAGCAGTTTGATTCTTTATTGTAAAGAATAAATTTTTCGATAAGGATGCGTTAACACTCGTATGCATGGGAAATGTTTCGATTGATTATAGGATAACGTAAATATAATTTATGGATAATATATTAGTATATAGATATAATGCTTTAATATTGATTAAAATATTAATAAATTATAATATCTATTATATTAATATAATAATAATATCTCATGTAATGATTATAATATTATCTATATAAGATATATATGTATACATCATATATTATTACTTTAATAATATAAATATGTTATTATAATATACATATATATATATATTATTCTCTCTCTCATCTGACATGGTCTTTTATTTATTTGATGATTGAAAAGGCAAGTGGACAAGTGGATGGAAAGTCGGCTGTGCAGATAAGCAAGTGGGCAATTTGATTGTTGATTGAAAGACTTAAGTGTTAAGTCTTATGTCTAAGCAAAAGATGCTACACCTTCTCCAACAAGACAGAACTAAAAGAGAGTTTCTTATTATTCTTCATTTTCTCTACATTCTAGTGAGCACCATCCTTAAAGAAGCTTGGTGGGTTTTTGGTTTTGAACTAAAAACGGAAAGAGAGAAGAAGAAAGTTAGAGAGAGAAAACTTTGGTTTAGCTTAGTGAAACAAAACCCATAGCTTGAAGATCCTATAACAAAATTAAAACCACTGTCACCAACCCAACGTATGGATATACCTGAAGACAATTGAGGACTTTTTTAATTTTACAAAACTACATGATATGGTCTAGCACTGAAATTTTTCAAGCTGGAATTGTAGCTTTCTAATTGATGCAAGTCATCTTTTTTTATTCTTACATAAGAAAAGCATAGATGAGAGAAAACCACTTATATGTTACATCAACCAACTTGTTAAACATATCATAATTTAAAGATTTCACTGTTAATGATGTTGGATAGTATGTCTCTGTTGGTGATTGCATCAGATCATCAATCCAAGTAGCTAGCAGTTTCTTGCTACCTCCATTAATGACTTGTAATTCTCTTTTGGCTTGTTTCCAACGTCGGGAATGTCCTAGAATATTTGAGACAAGATCTTTACTGTAGATTATTTTATTAATTGGCAAAGTTAACCAATGTATTTAGCGTACGAGAGACGACCTATCCATAACCCCAAGATCAGTAAGATATTGCTATCTTTCAAAACTTTGCAAACTACGTTATTGATAAACTCATCGTGAATTGAAGTAATTAAATAAAAGATAGAATCCCAAAGTGCATTAATGAATTTGAATGTAGAACTTGTTAAAAATTTTATTTCCTTTAATTTTTCATCTTTTTGTTTCTAATTTGGTAAGTCAGTTATATATACTTGATCTCGAAGGATATGAAGAAGTCCTGAAACTTGCATTAATTTATAAGACAGACAGACCACACTTTGACAAAAGGGCAATGAAACTTTTGGTTAGGTGGTCAAAGAAAAGATACTCGTTCTTAATCATAACCCAACATTATTTAGCATTCTTTTTTCTCTTTCAATATCGTTAATTCTTTATTCTGAGGTGTAAATGAATGGGCAAGACGTATGTAGGCCAGCCATTCGACTTAAAATTGCCAAATGCCCACGTCAGCATGCATTAGGCAATACTGCTGAAAATCGAAAAGAACTTTAATAATTCCTTTGACAACAAGAAAAAAAAGAATCAAATTAAGGTTGTCTTTGAATATTTTTAATTTGATTACTTGTGGTATCAAACAAAAGGTTACGTTAACTTGTAATGTTTGTGGGAAAGAAGATTGCCACATCATAGCCACATCACATGTCTAAAGACACTTCAAGATATAATCATCCATCATGAATATGTAATTAGTAGGGCAACAAAAGTTTTATCCACGCCAATAAGGCAAAAAGATGGGAAAATTATGCAATTTTTAAGTATTGGTGACATCTTTTTTTAGAGTTTATGCTACATCATTGGTGTTTATAAACAAAAAAAATTCTTATACAACATAAATGTACCATGTATATTGTTAGAATTTTCAGAGTTGAAATCTTATGGCAAATTACCTCGAATGTATTGCATTAAAATTTTTGAGCTAATTCTAGAAACATAATTTTTGTTGTAAGTTTTATTTCAATAAACTGAACAGATTTTGGATGTCATGTTTAAGTTTTCAAGGATTTTTGTCAAGTTTTCTAGTTATTGAAAAACAAGAGTTTGAATTAGAAAATATTTCTTTATATTTAGGAAGTCTTATTTCTTTTAGAGATTACGAAACAAATATCTTCTTTACATAAGGCTCAGGGTTCACTATATATATATATATATATATATAAAATTCTCAGTTGTGTTGTTACCTTGGGAGATGCCAAAACATAGAGCACTTCTTCAATTTTTGTTTCTCTCTTTTTTTATTTTTATTTTTTTTATTTTCTATGTTGTTTGTGAGTTTATTTATGCTTTAAAGTGAAAATAAATTAGTGAAAATTATGAGTCAGTAATTTCTGTTTTGTTAAACTTAAAGATTAGTTCTCTTAAGTGTTGTTAAAATATTTTAAATAAGGGTGGGCATAGTTTGATTAGGTATGGTTTGAGTTGGATTTCAAACAGAAACAAAGTTATTGGTTTTGATTTGATTCAAACCAAACTAAACCAATAGTAAAAGACAAATCAAACCAAATTGAATAGACAAATGTGTCGATTAGGTTTTGTTTGAACTTAAAAAAAAATTTTGGTTTGTTTTGAATAAGTTTGGTTTTGTTCGATTTGGACAAAGCCTAATCCAAAAATTGAACAAACAACTTTCGGTTTGTTTTTTTTAATTAAACCTTGGGTTTGGTTTTATTTGTTTTAGTTCAGTTTGGTTTTGCCAACCCTTGGTTTTGATATTGTTCTTTGAGAGACGAGCAAGACATTTTTCAGGAGATAGATTTTGTGCTAGTTGAAGGAAGTTTAATGGTATCAAAAAAGGGAATTTTAAAACAACTTAAAGAGAGTTAAATGGTATCAAGGCGAGGGGATCTCGTTAAACAAATCGAAGGGAGTTCGATGTATCAAAGCGAGGGGATATAGTTGAATAAATCAGCCAAAAAGATTTAACACAGTGACAATACCATTGATGCTTGTATCGTTTTGATTTTTTAGTATATTATTTTTCTCCACATATGGCCTCGTAGATCTACAGGATGGGGAAATGCAAACCACGTTAAAATTGCTTATCTTTTTTTTTTTTTACTTGCTTTGTGGTGTGCTATTTTTAATTAATTGGATAAATGAATTAAAATTGATAATTACTTGCTAAAACAAATCTATCAATTGGTATTAGAGAATGTCACTAATTTATTTAGTGAAATTTTGGTGTTTTTGATTCGTTGTTGTAGGTATTAATTATGAAAGAGAAAGAGGATCTATCTTTCAACCACTACTACTTGATGATAAAAATTATTTATATTAGAAGGTGAGAATGAGAGCTTTCATAAAAAAAATTGATGCGAAGGCATGGCATCCTATACTTTTATACTAGACTTCTGCTACTGTGGTTGATGACAAGAAGTATAGTGTTTAAACCCAAAGAAACATGGACTAGCATGGACGATAGTTTGTTAAATTATAACTCCAAGGCTTTCAATGCAGTCTTCAATGCAATTGATGTGAATAAATTCAAGTTAGTCTTAATTTATGAATTTACAAAGAAGGCGTGGGACACTTTTCAAGTCACCATGAGGGAACTTCAACAATGAAGTATTCTAAACTCCAAATACTTGCTTTTAGATTTAAAAATCTAAGAATGGAAGACAATGAATTGTTTGCTGATTTTAACTCTAAATTAAATGATATTCCTAATAATTCTTATGCTTTAGGTGAGGAATATTAAAAACCCAAACTAGTAAGAAAAATATTGCAATCTCTTCCTGAAAGATTTTAAGTAAAGTCACTGCATTTGAAGAAAGTAAAGACATTGAATCAATGAAGGTTAAAGAACTTATGGGTTCCTTTAGAACATTCGAGGTGAACTTGAAGCAACAAAAGAAGGAGAAAAACCTATCATTTCAAGCCAAAGTAAAACACACTGAAGATGAAGATTCGGATAATGATGACCCTGAAGCACTTGTTGTATAATAGTAATTGGAGCAATAATACAATATTTTTTAAATAATTTGTCATATATCAAATTTCTTTAATAACTTATTTCTCTTCTCATTCGTTCACTCAATTTTTTGTCATGTATTTTAATACTTTTATAATTTAATATCATTGATTTTATTTTTTTAAGAATTTTTTTATGGAGTTAAAAATTAGAAAAATTGATATGATTGAGAAACAGGGTACTCCGTTTTCAAATTGGAATAGAAAAAAATGGTACCCTGTTAAAAAAGATAGGTTTCGGTTATAAAATTTTGAAACATAATTATTTAGGGTATGTTTCGGTTTTGAGTGAAATCAAAACCAGTTTTGCACGCCCTTACTATCTTATGGTTTTATAACCAAAAATAATTTAAAGGAAAATACATTGATTAAACAGTCTTAATATTATGATTCCATCATGATCTCATTAACATTGCATAATCCTATGTATTTCATCTTATAAAGTATAAGATGAATTATTTATCAATATATATTTAAAAAAGAATATATTCGTATTAAATTTATAATAAAATTTACAAGAGTTATAACCTAATCACAATTATTTTGATTGACAGGCCGATTATAACCTTATCACTAAGTGTTGCTGAATATTTTGCCAATATCTATTGGCATTGCAAGTTATTCTTAACTCGATGAAACGAACTAGCTTGAGGTTTTTCATGTCATGCCATTCAAAGTAGTCCTCTATAGTTGTCAACCAATCATTGAAAGCATTAGGATTTAGCCTGCCATAAAATTTAAGAAGATTTATCTTTATATGTCTAATCAAACCATATATTTCACTGCTTGCATTTCTAGGATACGCAACATGAGAACGAGGGTAGGTAGCCTGATGACTAAAATCTTAAGGGTATTCTGGTTCTAAATCTAATACTAGGTGTTTCTATTTATTTAGCTAAAATTTCCCATAATCCTCAATGTTATCTCCCTTAAATTATTATTCGGTACCATCTCTATCTCTAAGTTTTATTGTTAATGTTGGAGGTTGTTTTTATAGGTTTAGATTTTCTTTAAGCGTGAGGAGGATATCAACTCGAGGGCCTCTTTTTGGTGCTATAGACAAATCTGAAGCAGGAGACACTGTCGAGTTCTCTAGAGTCTTTATGGGTTATTTACCTAGATTTGTAGAATAAAATTGGGAGATAAGTGTGTTAACAATTGTGGTAATGTTAGATAATTGGCGTTCTACAGTTGACATGGTCTATTTAATTTTAATGAATTGAGTGTTGGACTTGGTTTGATAATATTATCGGTTTGTTCAAGATCACGAATGATCATTTTTTTCAAGTTGTAATTAAACTAAAATTACTTTAATGTTAATCTAGAAGTTAATATTAATGCACAAAAGTAAACTAAGAATTTAAAGAAGACAATGAATGTAAGTTGTTGAAAATCTAACTGATGGAAAATGGTAAGATGAAAAAGGTATTTTTATTTTATTTTTTATTTTTATCTTTTAACCTAAGTGACGAAAATATAAATGTAGACAATGAATTTATGCAAATTACTTATAAGAGACCTGAAAACTTACTAACAGTGCAGTAAATATGGCAAATGAGTCCTTACCTTGGCGAATATTCCAATAGCCACAATTTCCTGAAGTTAACAATTAGGTCTATGAATAACTATGTTTTAATACCTTAAACTTTTTATTGGTGACAAAATGCCCCGTTTTGCAAAATTATGGGACATGGATCCAATAAAAGTTTAACAATGGTAGAGTTCAGTATATTGGTGAATGAAGAGAGATTTGATGGCGGTGGTGACAACTTACTTGCCAGTTTCTGTTAATTGTGGTAATTAGTGACGGCTTAGGTTTTGGATGGTGATTTGGGATAAAAAAAAGTGTCAAGTGGTGTTGATTGTTTAGAGAAAGTTGTAGATCAAAAGTTCATGATCTCAATGGTGGTGTTGGTGTTGTCAAAAGAGGTGGTCGAAAAATCCCTGGAAGCTTGCCAGGAAAATGCTGTTTTGAATGTGCTGTGGATGTACGGATTAATCAAAGTAGGGCAATGATACCACATTGATGTAGCTCTTAATAAGGCCAATAGAAATGATGATCAATTTAGAAACAAAGGGGAGAAGAATTAAGCTAACAATGTCAATTTATTTATTAATTCAAGTTTGAAAAAAAAAACTAATAATGCCTTGCCATTATTTATAAGATGCATTTCTAATAGCAAGAAAAAAAATCCTTAACCAGCTAGAGTAAGGAAATTAAAACCTAGGAGAAAACACCAATAACTTTTAATTAGACAAAAAAAAAAAAAGGAAATAGCTTCCTAAAATGAGAAAACGTAATAATTCCTAGTCAAACAGTAATTCTTCCTTCGATGCCTAACTTATGTTTGTAGCTCATTAGGATGTTTTACATCAACTTCTCCCTTTACGGTTTCATTTGGTGCTAAATCACAAGTATCTTAACTAGATTGTGAATTGCAACCTAAGCACAATAATAATATTATTTGTACAGCAATAACTATGTCCTCAATATTACCTAAAAATATTACACCACAATCCACACATCCAATTACTACCGAAG
Source organism: Cedrela odorata (assembly GCA_035584115.1). Taxonomy (NCBI): domain Eukaryota; kingdom Viridiplantae; phylum Streptophyta; class Magnoliopsida; order Sapindales; family Meliaceae; genus Cedrela; species Cedrela odorata. Next base: position 13,453,138 of record JAXCLQ010000009.1, on the reverse strand, counting down.
CCAAGGATGGGAACTTTGGACCCAAGTTGTACCACATTGTAAAAACACCTAATCCCATACTAGAAACTCTTTCAAATGCTTAAGTAGCTCTAGTAGATTCTCACTAGAAACATGCAATATTATAAGAATATCAAGCATTAAAGCCAATCAAGACTCAAATTTTATTTCCATACCATTCATACCTAAATCTAGTAAGCAACATTTGAGTTTTTAAAGTTAAACATAATCATAGCGATACCATTTTCAACTTCAAACCAAGGTTGGTTTCCAAGGATTTTTATTAAACACCTTGAATTGACTTTTCAAAGATGTTCGACTTAGTTATTAAAGCCACAAATATCAAAATTGTTCTCAATTTAGTTGTTTACAATAGTTTATGCATATGACATATTGAAGTGAACAATTCTTTTTTCATGGTGACTTTACTGAAGTTGTTTTCATGGTTCAACCAGAAGGTTTCAAGGACTCCTTTAAGCCAAGTCATATATGCACTTGTAAAAAGTGTTGTGTGACTTATAATAGACTTCTCGAGCCTGATTTGAAAAGTTAGAAAAGGCTTTCGTTGAATGGGGTTTCATTAGCTTAAAGTTAGATTTATCTTTCTTTTTTTTCATAAGAAACAAAGTTAATTTGATTCTCCTTCATATTTATATTGATGATATTGTAATTATGGGAACCCATAAGAGCGTCATTGAGAGATTAGTCACTGATTTAGACTGTTAGTTTGCTTTAAAAAATCTAGGTGACTTGCATTATTCTTAGGCTAGAACTAATTCCATCTTTACCTTTCTCAAGATCTCCAAGCATAAGTAAGAAGTCTTCAAAGATGCTACTTTTTATCAAGGTTAGAGTTAGCCTTTTGTCACGCCTCAGGCTTTTCCCAAATCCATGGGCTAGAGTGGCCCAACATAGAGGCTATATCTTCCTATATTCTTCATGAAGATCTAATACTAATTAGGAGATATTGTACTAAATAAGAGATATTATATATATGGCATGTATCTTAACAATTATGGGGAGATTGGAAGAGTAATGAGAGAATCATCTATATAAGGAAAAATCCCCCAATTTTAGGGATTGTATTTAAACCTCTCATTCTAGGCTGTTGGATGAGATTCTTGGGGTTTAATCTTGGCTATTCATTGTACATATATTTTAGTATAAATAGAGAGGTCGCCTTTGGCCAAAACATCTAAGCATTTTTATGTTAAACAATCTCTAAAGCTTTTGTGCTCTCTCACTTCATCTTTTTTTTATATATATTTTTAGTTTTTGGAGTTTTGTGAAGCAAGGCTGACTTAGTGGCAATTGTTCCAAGTTATTCGTCTAAGGCCGCACGGAGAAATTCAGTCGTGATAGTTGGTATCAAAGCAAAGGTTTCAAAAAAAAGAAGAGTAGACTGCCATGACACAAAGCGAGGAGACGCGTGGTAGAGAATCCATTCTGTTGAGGGGAAGTGGACTAGAGTGCAAAGAAAGACCCGAGATGCTATCAATGAACTAGGCACCATTATAGGGAAGGTGATAGAAGGGCTAGCTGATGCGATGGATCGATTAGACAGTTTGGAACAAATAGGGAAGAACCTCGAGAGCAGGTTGGCTACTTAAAGTGAAGAGTTGTAGGACCTTATCCACAGTTCCACCTATTCCACCAAAGAGAAGTAGCGTCAAGGGTTGGAAGCATTCGAAACCAAAATTCTAGAGATTTTAGAGACTATGCAGCAACAGATGGACTTGTTGCATAGTGACTTGGAGGATGCAAAAGGCGACATTAGCCTTTGTAAGCGAGCAGTAGCAAGTAGGGTTGGCTTCTCTTATGGGGCTGTTCATATGTTAAAAGTTGAAACTCCTAAACCTAAGGCGTATAGCGAAAAGCTGAATGCTAAGGAGCTAGATGACTACTTTTGGCAAATGGAGTAGTATTTTGAGGCAATCGGTTTGCAGAATGAACTTGATAAGGTAAGTACCGCAACTCTTTACTTTTCTGATCATGCACTTTCTTAGTGGCGTAGGAAGCATGCGAAAATTCAAAAGGGACTGTACACCATCGACACTTAGAGCAGCTGTAGTAGGAGCTCAAGTGCCAATTCTATCCGGAGAATGTGTTGTATGATGCTCGCAAGAGGATGAAAGAGCTGAAGCAAAATAAATCCATTGCAGAGTATATCGAGGAGTTGTTCGAACTCATGCTTCAAATTTTGAACATAAGCGACGAGGACTTACTCTTCGATTTCTATGAGGGGTTGTAACCATGAGCCTTTTCAGAGATTAAGAGGTGGGACGTAAAGGATATTGCCACCGTCCTAATTATAGCTGAGACATTAGTGGATTTTCGCAAGGGAGATACGGGAAAGCTAAAGCACCAACATAAGCCTAATAATGGTGAGGGAGTGCATGATTCTCATCCTCAACAAAAAAAGGATGGGAAAGGCTAACTACCAATAGAAAAGAAGCAGCAGCATGATGGGAAAAGAGGAAGTAAGTTGAGGTCAAGTTGCTTTCTCTACGACAGAGACCATTGGGCAAGGACTGTTCGCGGAAGAAGGCGTTCAACGCCATGTTTGAGGCACAAGAAGTAGCGGTGGAGCAAACAAGTATAGGAAGCTTGCAGCAACTGAATGCTCTTAACGCCAAACTAATGCCTAACACTTTGCACAGTAAGACTCTTATGCATGTTAAAGCGTGCATTAATGGTAAGAAGACTTATACACTGTTAAACACTGGAGCTTCGCATAACTTTATCAAGAATGTGAAAGCGAATTGCTTGGATTTTCGGGTGGAAAAAGGAAGCGGCTTTCTCAAAACAGTGAATGCGAAAGCCAAACCCCTCGATGGTGTAGTTCAGTGTGTAAAGCTACACTTGGGAAATTAGTGTGGCAAGGTGAACTTCTCAGTAACACTGCTCGACAACTTTGATGTAGTGGTAAGGATGGATTTTCTATGATAGTTCAATTCCGTACCAATATCGCCATACAACTCAGTTTGTATATTAGAAGGAAGTCCTTGCATGGTACTCGTAATAGCAAAATCCACTTCTAATACGACTCTTCTCTCGGCGATGCAAATGAAGAAAGGTGTTAGTCATGGAAAAGAAACATTCCTCGCAACCATATAGGAGGCAAAAGATGTCGTAGATAGTGAGGAGTTTGCACCACCACCAAAATATGTAGAGGTACTTATGGAGCACTAGGATGAGATGCCGAACACCCTACCCAAGAAACTACCACCTTGGCAGGAGGTGAACCATAAGATCAAGTTGGAACAAGGGACTATACCGCTAGCTATAGCGGCGCCCTACCGGATGGCGCCGCTGGAGTTGGCGGAGTTACGGAAACAACTGAATGAACTGCTGGATGTGAGGTATATCTAGTCTTCAAAGGCACCATATAGGGCACCGGTGTTATTTCAGCGTAAGCATGATGGTTTGCTAAGGATGTGCATCAACTATCGGGTGTTGAACAAGGTAACCATCAAAAACAAGTATCTCATTCCCTTTATTGCTGATTTGTTTGATCATCTTGGTCAAGCGAAGTACTTCTCCAAACTTAATTTACGGTTGGGTTACTTCTAAGTCTGCATAGCCCTTGGTGACGAACCCAAGACAGTATGCGTGACGTATTATGGTGCGTACGAGTTTTTGGTCATGCCCTTTGACCTCACCAATGCATCGACCACCTTTTGCACTTTGATGAACCAGATTTTCCAGCTATTTCTGGACTGGTTTATGGTCATGTACTTGAACAACATTGTAGTCTACAACGACACACCCGAGGAATATACGGCGTACTTGCAGATAGTTTTTCAAGTGTTGCAGGCTAACGAGTTATATTTGAGGTGGGAGAAGTGCTCATTTACACAGCGAGAAGTTGAATTCCTTAGGTATAAAATCAAGAAAGGGAAGCTTCTCATGAATAGATCTAAGATTCGGGTAACAGCGGATTGAGATTATGGGAATGGTTCGAGAAGTGCCAACATGCTTTCGATAGTTTAAAACGTGCAGTGATGGAGGAGCCAATACTCGCATTGCGAGATTATATGATATTGTTCGAAGTATAAATGGATGCATTAGATTTTGCTATCAGGAGTGTTCTTATATAACAAAGACATTCGGTAGCATTTAAGAGCAAAAAGCTCAATGACACGGAGTGACGTTATATGGTGTAAGAAAAGGAAATTATGGCAATCGTTCATACACTACACACTTGGCGACACTACTTGCTCAGATCAAAATTTGTGGTGCGGACAAATAATTTAGCTACAAGTTACTTTCAAAATTAGAAGAAGCTCAGCCTGAAATAAGCATGGTGGCAGGATTTTTTTGGCTAAGTTTGACTTTGAGTTGGAGTACAAACAGAGCAAGACCAATATGGTGGCGGACTCTTTAAGTCGGAAGGTTCAGTTTGCAGCTATTAGCAAGCTCCAAGGGGAGATTCTCAGCCTTATCATGGAAGGTATGTAACATGATCTGCTAGTTAAGCATCTTATGGAGTTGGCATAAATTGGAAAGACTAAGTGGTTTTGGGAAGAAGATAGGTTTCTCTATACCAAGGGCCAATGGGTTTATGTGCTAAAATGAGGGAACTTGTGGTGGAATCGCATCAATGAATGCCATGAAAAGAAGTAGACTAGCGAAAAGCGGGGACATCTGGAATTCAACATTAGGGACTTGGTTCTAGTGAAAATTATGCCCCAACAACATAAATCCACACATCCGCTACACAAGGGGTTGGTTCGAAAGTACAATGGTCCATTTCCCATTGCCAAGCGAGTGAGCAATGTGTCATACAAGGTATGTTAAACCTTATTTTCCAAACATAAGAATAACATGGCCAATTAATGACATTCAAGTTTACATATGCATGGTAATGTTTAGTTGACACAGTATCGAGGCTTAGGTAAATTTAAATTGAGATAAATGATATGAATGAAATAAATTTGATGTTATGATTTAGAATTTTGCATAAGTTGAATTTCGGACGTTGCCCTATGCTGAAGCATTTGGCGATCTCACTAGCTGATTAGCGAGCGGAGTCAAGGGGCAGTGCCCTTACAAGAGTCCGGAGGGCTGGAGACCCAAAGAAAAATTTTTATTTTAAGTTTTTGTGAGAAAAATGGATAATTGGACAGGAAGTATCGATACCTGAGGCTAAAGGTATCGATTCATAAAGAATACGGATCGATACCTTACAAGTCAATAGCGTAGGAAGAAATTTCATACTGATCAAATCGATACCTTCCTTAAAGGTAACAATACATTTGGAAATAGAAAGTTCAAAAATAATTACAAGAGGTACCAGGTTGATACCTTATTCCAAGGTATCGATACATGACAAAATAGAGAGTTTAAAAATATTTACAAGGCGAATCACATCGATACCTTCATCAAAGGTATCGATACATGAAAAAAATAGGGATCGATACATGAGGGCAAATTTATCGATACTCGAGGTCCAAGACAATTCCAAATCGAACTTTCATGAACAGATCGATACGAAGATAAAAGTATCGATACATGATATAGATTTAGATAAAATTCGATGAGTAAATTGGTCATGTCACCCACTTTTATAAATACCTGAGAGGGAGAAATCATTTCAGTGTGTTTTCATTTGTTCATTTCCCTCTCTCTCTCTAAAAATACATTCCTCTCTTTATCTCTCTTTGATTTTCAAGATCTCTTCAAATCCTTAGTGGTTTTCACCTAAATTTCATAGCCAAGTGACTGCCCACTTTTTTTACTTCAATTTGGTACCATTTTTGGATTGGAAATAACAAGGAAGAAGCTAGGTTTTCGAAGAGAATTTGAGGATTTTGCATTTAATCGACAATGTGAGGTTCTTATAAACTTCTACAGGTTAAAGGTAAGCCTATTAACTCATTATAGGTTTGATTTTAAGATTTGATAACAAGTTGAAATCTTAAGGTTCACTATTCATGCGAGATTTATTTTGATTTCGTATAGAAAATGTAGATTTGTATTAGTTAAACCAATTGAAGCATATAATAGTTAAATATGAGTTGAATATTAGTCGGAATGTGTATATTTTATTTTAGACAAAAATATGAGTTAGGAATACTTACTGCCATGGGATTTCATTGTTGGAAATTGGTTAAATGGCATTGGTTTATAAGCTTCGTGACGTGTCATGCGTCAACTAAGGGATCGTAGCCATGTTTTCCACAAGCATTGCATTTAATGCATATACGTTAAGTTATTTGGAATCGTAGAATTCACTATAAGTATGTATGTGTGGTATCAGGTTTTGAGAACTCGAGAGAAAGGCCGAGTAGGCATGAGGATCAGTAATAAGAGTGGTTATCCTCCTCTTATAGTGAGTAAATTTATACATACACATTATATAAATAGAATGCATATGATAATTATATGTAAGCTTGTGTGTGAAGCAAGTGTTTTGAAATATTAAAATGAATGTTTTATATATGCTTTACTTTGATATTGGGATGATTTGTATATTGGTATGCTAATATGATTTTATTTGATTCGCTTATTCTAAACCGTCGGATGAGATTCTAGGGGTTTAATCTTAGCAATTCATTATACATATGTTTTAGTATAAATAGAGAGGTCACCTTTGGCCAAAGCATCCAAGCATTTTTATGCTAAACACTCTCTAAAGCTTTTATGCTCTCTCTCTTCATCTATTTCTTTGTGTTTCTAGTTTTTGGAGTTTTGTGAAGCAAGGCTAACTTAACGGTAATTGTTGCAAGTTGTTCGTCTAAGGCCGCACATAGAAATTCAGTTCGTGACACTTTGCTGTTAACAAATTGAGCCAATTCATGATAGCTGTTATTGCATTCATTAGTAATCCTATAAATGCCTTCTCAAATACCTCAAAGGCACTCTTCATCATGCTCTTTTGTTTAAGAAATCATTGTTATAACTAGACTTAAAGGCTTTCAATGATGCGAACTAGGCTTGTAATTTGGATGACAAACGATCTACTAGTGGTTATTATGTTTATATTGGTGACAATATGGTTTCGTGAAGCTCTTGAATGCAGTTATTAGTAGCAAAATCTAATGTTGAATCCAAATATAGAGCACTTACTCATACTAGTGCAAAATTATTATGTATCAACTCTTTCCTCAAGGAGTTATAGGTTGCTTTGTCTCACAATCCAATCATTTGTTGCAATAATATAAGTCCTACCTTTCTGGTCGAAAACATAATTTTCTATTCTCATACCAAGCAGATCAAAATTGATGTGCATTTTGTAAGTGACAAAGTTTGCAATGCCGAACTAGATTATCATATTTGTGTCCAGCCTAGACCAAGTTACAGACATTCTAACAAAATTCTTGTCTCTTGTCAAGTTCAACTTCTTTTAAATCAAGTTGTAGGTGTCTCTCAAACCCTATAGCTTGAGGGGAATGTTAAAGATCTTCAAAATTCTCCAAGATGTCAATTCTACATGTGCAACTCACTGCTAAATTGGAAAGATATGTCAAAACAAAATTGCTAATGCATCCAACAATAACGAGGAAAGATAACTTGCATTGCTTGGCCACCATATCCACTAGAAAGGTAATGTTATCATCCAAAGAAGCAATTGACCAATGGCATGTCACTTACCTACTTAATGATTCTTTATTTTTTCACTAGTTCTATATTAATTTTAGAATCATCAATTTGTACTATAAATTGAAGTTTTAGAATCATCAATTTGTATTATAAATTGCAGTGCTTCTACAGTTGAAAACACATTGAATAAGTATCTAAGAATTTAATTCAAAACTTCATTTTTTCTATTAACTCCAAACACTCGTTTTCTGATCACTCAAGGGATTAAAATAATTGAAATAAAATAAGAAAAATATAAATCTAATTATTACAGTGATAATAGTGAGATTGCTCAAATGTATTCAAGGCGTTACTAAGTAGTTATGAAATTTGACACATATGATACTGAGATTACTAAGATGCATTTACAACGTTACTAATTAGTTATGGAATCAAAATATATATCAAGAATCCTATCTGGTGGTTAGCCACCATGGTTTGAGTTAAAACTTTCTCACAATATATTGCGAGCAAATATTTCTCCAATTGGGAGTAAAAATCATTCTAGTTAAATTTAGATTTTCGAGCGCACCATATAAACTCGTGGTAGACCCCTGACTCACATACTATATGAATTCATGGTAGACCTCTGACTCACATATAAACTTCAAGTTTAGACTTAGATTGAGTGTACTATATGAACTTATGGTAGACCCCTGAATCACATGTGAATTTATAGCAGTTTTTTTTTTAAAAAAAAAAAAATCAAGAATCCAATTATGTGAGTAGAGTTTAATTGAGATTGTTTGATGTTTTGGTGTTAATAATTTATTGACCAAACAAAAACACTATATTTTAAGTAATAGTTTGAATTATTATTATTATTTTTTTATAAATAATTTGGATAAGAACTACCCATATTGGTTAAATGGTTTTCACACATTTTTTTCACCATCTCACTTGTCGTGACTTTCTTCACGTGCTCATACTGCACGAAATATTAATAAGAACAACATTAAAATACACTCCTAACTACCACAACTCGATTTCAAATTTCATTACTTTTGGATTTTGTCACATGCAATGCATATTTCTTATAATTATAATATTTAATATTTGTTATTGTGCGATGCAACATTATTTATCATATAAGTTGAAATATGAATTTTATATTTATAAATATAATATTACTTTTCTTTTATTATATAACAAGTTTAAATGTCTATGAATTATGCATATATTATCATTAACAAAAGCTTTACATTAATTGTAATTATATTAAGCTTAATTTCCACATTCCATGTAAATTGAAATGAACATTGAAGCAAATACATTTCTTTTGTTGTGCTCGTTGATTACATGTCAAGGTTTGACTTTCTTGACAAATTGATATTGTTCAAAATCTTCGAAAAAGTTAGTTTTGGCAAAGTGTATGGACTTGCTGATTTTGGAGTGTCTTTTTTTGTGACAAATGTCTTGCTTGGAGGAGCTAAATCTGGCTGAATGTAAATAAAAAATGACTAAAAGTGAATAAAAAGAAGGAAAATTATCTAAAATAGCCACTTTTATTTTATATTTTATTAAATTAACCATTTTAATAATACTTTTAGTGGGCAAACCAAAAATTATGTAATTGGATCAAACTTACCTTGTAACCAAAAAAATTAAAAAACCTTCTCTTCTCTTATCTCTCTTTCATTTTCTCATTTTTGCTTCATTTCTTAATTATTTTTAAGCGACTAATTTTCCAGCGAGAGGAAGAAGTCATAGATCGAAAATAATTGGCATTGATATCTTAACTTAACCTAGGTGAGCATAGTTTTATGTTATTGCATGTATATTTGCATTATTTTTTTGGTGTAATGTTGTCGGAAAAATGGTGTTGGGTGACTGAAAAATTTTAAGTTATTTTTGAAGAAGTGTTATGCGATATTGTTTAAGTTTGATTTGCATTTTGTTTGGTCTTCGATTTTGTTGGTGTTTGGGGAGAATGTGGCCTAAAGGTTTTTATAGGAAAGTCGTTGAAACTTACTAAAAAAGGTGAAAACATGATAAAATATAAAATGAACACAAATGGCTAACTAAAAGTGGTCTAGGAAGCAATTTTGTCACCACTAAGTTGTGGCTGAAAATGGATTGGTGGTTGAAATTGGCTTCTTGGACCACTTTCGGTCACCACTTGTTGGAGAATTATATTTGTCGCCACGGTTTTTGATGAGAATGATCAAATTTATCCCTTAATCTTTAGGGTTAGGGATTCCAAGAATAATGTATCATAGGAATGATTTTTCCTCAAACTTAAAAATGTAATTGGGGCATGTTTGGATTTGGCATTTATGTTAGACCATCATAATAATATCAAGAAGAGGATCAGTGTAGTGTTTCTTAAAACCTCATATGATTTTTGTAAGTACCATATCCACGAAATTATGAAGAAAAAATTTCAGCTGAAATTACGAAATACATATGCTTTTATGTTGAGGTATTTTCTTACAACGAAGGTGTATTGAGTAGGCGAGTTCAATGAATATATGACAAAATTGCGAACTATGTATGCAGAAGCTTCTAAATATTTGGAGATGGAAGTTGGATTTCACAGATTAGCATGATCTAATTTTCTTGTTCGAAGATATGACATATTAACCACGTATATTGCGGAAAACATTAATGCATTGGTAAGAGATGCGCAAATCCTTCCTATTGTTACTTTAGTAGACTTCATCCGTTTTGTTTTGCAGCATTGGTTTTATGAGAAAAGAGAGGTAGCTGCTACACCGGACACTTATCTAATAGATGCGGTGCAGAAAAAGTTTAATAAGCAGGCAGAGTTAGTGTACAATGACAGTTTTTCCAGTATCTTGGTTCGAGTTTGAAGTTAAAGATAAAGACAATCACTCAATCGTAGACTTGTGGGAAAAAATATGTAGTTACCAAGTGTTTGATCTCAGCGGCAACGAGATATATTCAAGGTAATTACAATTCTCTTTACTCACATTATTACACAAACAATGCACTTGTAATGGTACATGCAAATTCCATTTACCTTGTTAGTGATTCGTGTGAATGGGTGATCCCAAATGAGGTGCGTAACAAAGTAATTAAGCCACTGATAGGAAATATTTGTACAAGTTGACCCAAAAAATAGCAAATGTCGTCGGTGGGAGAAGATATTGTTCAAAAGATGTGTTCTCATTGCAAGCAAATTGGCCATAATTGAAAGACGTATCAGAATATAATTATTGCTCCCATTGATTAAATGTGATATCAATGGCATAAATATTCATAATTTCTTTATTTTTCATGTTAATAGTTTGATTCTTTTTTTTTTTTTTAAAGTTATATATTAAAAGATTTGAACTTATTCTTTTGAATGAGTATGAAAAGTGTGAACATTATATTTAAATTCATTTTCTTGTTTTTAGTGTGATTCAATTTTGTTCAATACTATTGAAATTTTTTATTATTGTTTTCAATGAATATTAAAAGTATGAAAATTAATGATAAAAAATTAATGTTTAATAATAATATGGAAAAAAGTTGACAATTTACAAAACAAAATATTGTGTTGTACCTTATAATAAAATGTGTTGATTACAAAAATAGTAATATATTCATTAAGCAATAGTATTGTAAGATACATTGCACACTTAAAGTAAAGAAAATAATTGATCTTGTAAAAATTGATTGCAATGCAGTATTCAATGTTATGGTAAAAAATAATCTAAATTATTTTTTACATATTGAATTCTTTAATTTTTCGGGTTTCTATCTCTTAAATAGAGAAGCTTGCTATTTTTCTTGTATAATCTAAAATTAAAATATAAATAATGAAAATACATAAGTAAATGAATTGACAATACATTAATATCACTACATCAAATAGTCAACCCATAAACCAATTGCCATATTTCGTCTAAAATATGTGTCATGCTTGAGTGTAAAGTCAAATGGTTTGTGTAGTCCTAAATACTCAATATATTTACACATAAACACACCACAATCACCACTCTCTCGTATTTGACTAGGTATCCCATAATAAGCTGTCATACGTTAAAGGTTTAGTGGTGTCCTTTAAATCAGACCTCGCTTGGTACAACCCAGCTTGTCGCATAATAGAAGGCAACAAGGTGCATAGTGGAATCATCGTGGTGTCGATAGCGATCTTTGAGTTTGCTTACAACGACAAATCATAAACTGTTATATGTTGTTTGGCCAAATCCAATACGCATGCAACCCAATGGTTTGTGCACACCCTAACAGGGATGTACACCTCGTCGACCTCAGACCATTGTTTGAGAAACCCATTGTTAGACCCCAAGACATAATGGTCGTAGTTAACATTCTGATGTAATGTTCCACGTGCGATAATACCTTCTTCTCCACCTTGCCATGAAATATACAGTATTGACTGCAATGGAAAAATGCAACACCTCAGTTACGTAATAAAAAGTCATGTGAAATTTTGAAAATATTCCGATAGTGTCTCCCCTGTAATATGGACATATCCCAAAGTTATATAATAAAAATTGACAACAGTGTACATTTCCAAAAATATTTATAATTACAACCAACATCCAATCCCATGATTTCAAGTAGGGCCTCAAGCACCCTCAAACAATAATTTCAAATAAAAAATTACAGTAATTAATAACAATATTTTAACACATACATATAATTGTAACAATACAATTGTCCACTGCTGGGAGATTGAATATGGATAGGACAGTTGTTGGTGACCAATCATACCTAAGTACTTGTCAATGTGCTGACATAAATTTAACATATAAATTAGTTTACACTCTTTATGTTAATTAATTATGGGGAAAAGGAAAAAGAAAACCTTAAAGAATCATTCAGCCAAGTATTTACATTGAGAATACTGCTAACCCATTGAGGGGTGATTCACACTGTTATTGTGTCTTTGTACAAATTCGACTGTTCCATCCAATTCATGAGCACATCATAAAGATCAGGTGTAATAAGAGTCAATGGGATTGAGGTTTAACTATTGTAAGTTATAGGTATGCATTGCTCCTTTGTTGTCCCCCAATGCTGTCTCTTAAGCGGATTAGTTCAAGGTGTTTTTTTTTTAGATTCCTTTTTCGGTACACCTTACCAAATCGACTCTTTACAACATTTGAGTCCTAATGGATAACTTGTTTGCTTATTTTAGTCAGTGGATGCATATTGAGATTTGACTTGTGAAATTCCTATAAGCATATTTACACCAATAGAATAACATGATATTAAAACATTATCATAAAACCAAAACAACATAATTCAAATGATAAAATCATTTACCCAAGGTGAGAAATTGGTGTCCATTAGAACGTTGTGGTCATCACTGTCTAACGATAATTTATGAAGATTTTGTGCCTACACCAGTTGATCTATTTTCAAATTTACTTCACTTCGAAACTCACCAAATTCATCCCGATGCATGGAAATTTCCTCGCGATGCATTTTGAGAGCTACTCCAAGCTCCGTGATCTTGCGAACTACATTGAAGTTACCATGTGAACCATATATCGGATCTTCTAGAGTATTGTGGTTATATTGATCTTGGATACCAAATGAAAGGGAAAAATAGAAAAATAAATAAAAGAAAACAAAAATAGTTACTGTACGTATCAAACTACTTTTTTTTTATTTGATAGAAAGTAAACTAAAAATTTATCCCTAAAAAGTGAAATTAAAAAAAATAATAATATCTATTACATCAAGGAGGTTTTCAATTATTTCTAAAAAAATAATGGTTAACAAAATAATAGAGTAAAAATTAATGTTGTTTATTCAAATTTTAGAATACCACTATTTATTGTGAAATATAAAATATAAAATAAAAATTCTCATTGATGTATAGTTTCAAAGTTATCATCTAGTACTGCAGATTAAACATCTTGAATGAGATTCTTGTCATATTTTTATGTAGTAATTTAGTCAATAAATCTTGATTTATTTGTTTCTTTAATTCAATAATTCTTTTTAATATATAGTCTCTAAGTAGTCGACTATAATTTTAGATCTCATACAGTAACGTAAAAGGTCTCAACTTTTACAAATCAACTTTTACAAATCAGTCATCGACAATGTAAAAGGTACCGATTATTATTATTATTATTATTATTATTATTATTATTATTATTAATCTTTTACAAGTTAGACATGTACTTGAACCTTACTTCAGATGTCATTTATAAAGTAGCTTAGATATCTAACCCACAAAGGAGGGGCAATAAATAAGGCCACTTCAACACTCGTATGGAAGATTTCTCTCGCTAACGCAAGAAGCGAAAAAAAAGGTGCTTACCATGCCATCTAGCTAAAGGATGGTTGCCTACTAACACCAAACTTCGTTACGAATATTTCCCATACATATAGGTAGCTCTTTTAGTGACTTAAGAATTTCAGATTTAATTTTCTTAATTCTTATTTTTTATATCATTGAGTAAGCACTATATTTATAAAATTAGAATATAAAATTTATATTTCAATTATTTAGCACCTTCAATGTTTGTCATATGTGAAATAGCTTTTAATTTTATTGTTTTATCATTTATCAAGTAACTAAATAATATCTATTAATGTGTAATATATTATTTATTACATCAATTGAAATACAAATTTTATTTTTATAAATATTGAAATCCTTTTCTCTTATATTACATGTCATATGTTTCTTGTATATAAATTCATATACGAATTTGTCTACATCTTAAAATTTTATTCCTTGTGTTTTTGAACCCTTTATTATATAGTTTAAATAATAGTGTTATAGATGTAAATGGATTTGATACTATTACATAATTGTCACATTAATCACATTATTTATTTTTATTAATTACATAAATTTTGTATTTTTATTTGATAGCATGGCATGCCAATTTGTATACAATAATTTGTATAGAGATGTTAATAAGGAAGCATTATTTAAACCAAAATACACTCAAAACTAAATAATGGATGAAGAATTAAAAAGGAAGAAAAAACATATATATTCATTACCAAAATTTTTACATTATTTTAAGTATATTAAGCTTAATTTCCTCATTTCGTGTACATTATAATATAAATAATCCGATGAAGTAAAGAGGAAGATATAGTTCTAAGTCAACTAGAATGTGACTTGTGCATCATCCATGCTCTGGGAGATTGCCTGCTGAAGATGTTTGAAAGCTTTTTGATAATTTAAGAAACCCACGAACCAGAAATCAAAATCGTCCACTGTCAATAGTTCGATATACTTTTCTGATGGCTTCTTCATATTTACACATTTATTTACCCTCTTGATTTTACTAAGGGGAATCAAAACCTACACAGAATTAATTGCCAATACTTATTAGTAATTGAATATGCTAGAGAGAGAGAGAGAAAGAGAGAGATTAAAATCATGTTAATTAAGTTTACAAACCTTGTAATGATGCCTAATGAATTCTCCGTTTGAAGAATATAATTTTAGTGATCTCTCGCTGCAAAAGGCTACTTTGTCTGTGGAGATAAAGAGAAGGCCGGCTATAGGACCTGCTGTTGTAGACAAATAGCATTGGCTAGCCTTCAACAATTTATCTCCGTCCTTGACACTAAATAACTGCTGGAATATTTTCTCCACCCCGCCTACTTGAATAATTTTGGCCCCCAAACTCAACTTCCCCTTCACTGTCTGTGTGATCTTAGGCCCCAGCCTCACTACAATACCAAAGATATCAAATTTGTTTAGTTTTCATTCGTACATATTAATCAATTTCTGCATGTAACATTGTTTAAACTAGTTGTTTAGTTGATGAATATACGAGGGAAAGAAAAGAAAAATCATACTTACCATGTTCTCTGATTCCATTTGCAAAATTATCGGCCTTCCTCCCAAGCTTGTTCATTCTTTTGAGAACTGAATCTACTTTGCCTGCAACATTAAAACAATTATGTTACTAAAACAGCTTCATTAATTGAGATTTCTCGATTCATCTAATTGCTTGAATTTACATATTAAAGTTAGCTAGAGAGAGAGAGAGAGAGAGAGAGAGAGAGAGAGAGCAAGAAAAATTTACTTTGTTTATCATGCGTGGGAGACACATTTGCAGAAGAATTAATATGATATTGGTCATGGCTGTAAGTTAAGTATTTCATCGGTGGAGAATTCTGGACCGTATATAAGCCTGCTCTCAACCGTCTTCTATATGTGTTCTCTGAAACAACTGCTAGCTATGGAATGTTAGTGATGATTCATTAAACATTGCATTCTGCAAACCTATTTAAAAGGGCATAAATTTAGCAATTAATTCGATAATCAACAAAAATAAAGGCATGAGTCATCTTTGGCTCATCAACGAGAATAAAGGCATCACATAGTGTATTGGTTTGCTCAAAAGTTGTTTGCATGGTTACATTAAAGGAAAGGTATTTGAAGAAAAGTCCAAGCCTTCTTTGTAATTTAATTTTTTTCAATAAAGATTATATAATAGATAGTTAGATTCGGGTATATGCTAATTAAGGTTAATTCTTGCTGCGCAATACATCATCTTAGTTTATTAATTAATAATCAAATTAAAGATCGATCAAGACAAAATAATTGGGAACACGGTTATTTTGGGCAATGCTTAACATCCTAAAAAATTGAATCCATCATTAGATTTTTTCTTTAGTATTTTATAAGACGCAACGAAGCCTTGTCTTAATTCTATGAGCTGGGATTAATAAAATTTCATCATATGACCAAAGACCGCTTTGTACCATCTAGTGATATTAATGTATAAATAGAATTCATCGATTGTTTAATAAGTTAATTATTTGTTTGTGTTTATTCATTGCAGACTTGGTCTAATTTCATTGGATAATGGAATAAATGTTTCATAAAATTTTGATTGGAATCATTTAAGGATTCATGGTTGATTGTAAGACTAAATTGAAAGAAAAGGCCCGTTTTAATTTGATATTTAATTTATGCCACATCTTCCTAGACTGTGAATGGAAAATCGTACTATTTTTGTAAATGGGTTCAAGGAAATAAAGCAGTCTGATTAATTGGTAAGCTTTAATTCATAAAGTCCTAACAAGCAACAGGATGGTTGCATCCTTTTTTCTTATACCAACTACGTGAAATGGTCTAGCACTGACACTTTCCAAGCTGGCATTGATTGATGCTAAGTCTCTTTTTCATTGTTAGATAAGAAATGAAAAGACCAAAAATAAAAAATAAAAAAATGAAAAGATAAAAAAGATGCATTTCTAAAACTTTTATGTTACATCGACTTGTCAAAGATATATTAATTTATAGATTTCGCTGCTAATGATGTTCGATAGTATGTCATCTTTCGGTGGTTGTATCAGAATCAGATCATCAATCCAAGCAGCACTTTCTGGATCTCTCCTTAATGACTTAAAATAATTCTCGGATGTTCTTTGTGTCCTACAGAATAACGTCAATATATATTTGGTTGTTACATTGAGACTCGGACCCAATTGGGGTAAAGAGAGCACAACTCAAGTTTATTATGAAATTTGATATCGTACCCAGCAGGGTCTGTGGAACTCCACAGAAGAGTAACAGTTATTAGCAGGGAGTAGCATTGTAAAACTCTAACAAACCCTCCCTATGATGACACTCTTACAACTCAAACCCATGATTTCCTGACTTTAATACCACTTGTCGAACTGTGAGCAATCATTTCTCCCAAAACCAACAGGTGTCTGGAGAGCACAACTCAAGTCTATCATGACATTCAATATCATACCCCACAGTGCCTATTGAACTTCACACAAGAGTAACGTCATTGTCGCTGTATTGAATCTTCTTTAGTGGTTTTGTTTAGCGATATCCCCTAGTCGAAATCTATCAACTGAATTTCAGTAAAATTCCCTTGATGTCATTGAACTCCCTTTAACAAGTACAAATTATTCTCCAAAAAAATAAAAATGTCATAATCACACAAAACTCTCAGTTTATGAAATTAGAAATTAGAAATTCATAATTTCTACCAAGTTGTTTTTACAAAAGAAAATATTAACAACTTGAAAAATAAAACAAGAAGAACATGAAAACAAAAACTCGTCTTTCTCTTTTTGACGTCCAAGAAAGCAACAATCCAATAAGAATAAAACACACACACACACACACATATATATATATATATATATAGAAAACCCTAAACCTTATTTAAATTGAGTTTTGTTTCCTAATCTAACAAGGAAAAGATCTTTCTAAATAAAAAGAATTATCTTCTAAATAAAAGATTTGTTTTCCAATAATCATTCTTTCTTTTGAGTTGTAGAATTGCCGCATAAAATTTTTAATTATGCTTGAAGCCCAACTTTACAAAAATAATTAGTAAACTTGAAATTAGTTTATATGAAAATTAAAACACGGATGGAGAGTAACACATTCAGTTTTATTGCAACAAAGAGGTACAACAAATAAAAATGTGTTTTCAGAAAATATCTAACAACAAAATAAAAAGATGTAATCTCAAAGTCCATTGAATATGAATTTAGATTGTTAAAATTTTTATTTCCTTTTAATTTTTCCTTTCCTCTTTGTTTCTTCGGCAAGTCAGTCATATATACTTGATCTCGAAGGATATAAACTTACATTAATTTATAAGAAAGACAAACCACATTTCGACAAAATGGCAACGACTCTTTTGGTCAACTGGTCAGAGAAAAGAGGCTTGATCCTAATCACAAACCCAACATAATTTGGCATTCTTTTTCTATTCCAATAATATTACTATTCTTCATCATGAGGTGTCAGTGAATGGGCAATACTTAATTGCTGAGGATCGAAAAGCACTTTAGTAATTCCTTAGAAGAGAAGAAGAAAAAGAATCAAATTAAGGCCGGCTTTAAATTTTATTAATTTGATCACTCGTGGTATCAAACAAAAGTTTACTTCAACTTTTAATTTTTGTGAGAAAGAAGATTGCCACATCATAGGCCACATTGCTCACATGTTTAACCAGAACAAAAGATATTATAATCATCCACAATAAAGATGTAATTAGTTGGGCAGCAAAAGTTTTATCCACGTCAAAGACGCAGAATGGAGGGAAATGTGTACAATTTTTGCGTACTGTTGACCCGATCTTTGAGAGTTTATGCTATATCAAGAGTGCTATTTAAAAACAAAAAATTATTCCTTTAAGTAATACACTGTTAAACGGTCGTGGGAATTGATTTTTTTACCAATAAATTAAACTCTGTCATGTGTCAAAAAAATAAAATTATCATTTAATAGTGTTTTTTTAAGTATATACAGAAAAACAGGTCACATGAGTGGGAGAATTAGAAATATGATTCATTTAAATGGGTGTGATTCATTTTTTGGTCATCGAATTCCTTCATAATTTTTTTTGATAAATTAAAGTTATTATTATATATATATATTTCTTAAATTTATCTGAACAAATATATATTGAATTAAGCGTTAGAAGTGTTTATATGCGAGTGACTTATTGAAAATATTAAAATTAAAAGCGATAATTGATTGAATTTAACACGGATATATGTTAATCTATAACACGGATCATTTATATAATAATTGAATTGTGATAATACTTAATTGTAGTTTATACCGTTACATATATTTTTTTAATCATCATTTGTTTTCTTTAGATAGATACACAATATTTGTATTGTATATCATAAAACCGTCAATAACATGCATGATAGTCAATTTCACCATCCTAATAATTTCATAACCATTGATGTTCATAAAATCGTGATGGGAACCTATAATGACCAAATGTTTTAGAAGGTTTTAGAGTTGGCAACTTATGACAAATTATTTGGGCATAATGCATTAAAATTTTTGAGTTGTGAAATAAATTTTTTGTCGCAAGCTTTGTTGCAACAAATTATCAGATTTTGGGCGAATTTGGTATTAAATCTTCAAATTTTTGGAATCAAGTTTTCTTATTCTTTTAGGTATATATGAACTTCAAGTTTAACTAAGAAATTTATGTTTACAATTTTATAACTCAAAGAAAATAAAAAAGTATTGGGAAACATAAATTGTAATTAGAAAAACTTTTTTCTATTTTGAAAGATCTAGTTCTTTTTAGGTTTAGAAAACAAAATTTTCATTAAATAAGACTTAGGATTTCAATATAAATATGTACTATTTTTAATTTTGGAGTAGCCTTTGGAGACACAAAAAACAGAGAGCCTTGTGCTTATCTTTGTTCTCCATTTCTTCTTGTTTTTTTTTTTTTCATCTTTGTTCTCAATTTCTTCTTGTTTTTTTTTTTTCATCTTTGTTTTCCATTTCTTATTGTTTTTTTCCTAAGTTGTTCATATTTTCTTTTATACTTTAAAGTAAAAACAACTTAGTGAAAACAACTTGATGAAAATTACGAATTAATAATTTCTATTTTAATAAATTTAGAGAGTTATTTCTCTTAAATGTTATGAAGATATTTTGATATTATTATTCGGGAGAAAGATTTGTGTTAATTGAATGGAGTTCAATAACATCAAGTAAGGAAATTTTGCTAAATTTGTTGAAGGAATTTCAATATCATCAAAGTGAGAGAATCTAACTAAGTTAAAGCGATTTCGACTTATCAAAGTGAAAGGATATCGCTGAACAAGTCTATCTAAAAGATTAATTACAATGACGACAATATAAAGAGAAAGTTCTTAATTTTGTTTAAATTCATTGGTGTTTATATTATTTTGATTTCTTAGTTAATTATTTTTCTCTAGACGTGGCCTCATGGATGTAGGATTTAGAATCTGAATCACATTAAAATTGTTTGTCTCATTTACTTACTTATTTTGTGGCTATGTTATTTTAATTAATGAGATAAATTAATTAAAGTTGATAAATACTTGTTAAAACAAATCTTTCAATTCGTATTAGAGCAGGTCACTAATTTATTTGATAAGATTTTAATTTTTTTTATTTGTTTTTTTAAGTATGAATTTTCGAAGAGAAGGAGGATCAATATCTTAACTACCAATACTTGATGGCACAAATAATTCATATTGAAAAATAAGAACAAGAGTTTTTATCAACACAATTGATGAGAAGGCTGGACTCCACCCTCTGTAGTTGATAACAAGAGCAATACGATTTCTACTCTCGAAGAAATTTGGACAATTGCAGAAGATAATTTGTCAAATTACAACTCCAAGACTTTAAACTTGATTTACACGTTGTAGACGTGAATCAATTCAAGTTAATTTCAATTCCAGAAAGAACACATGGGATATGGGACACCTTAATTAATTTCTGCATGTAACATTGTTTAAACTAGTTGTTTATACGAGGGAAAGAAAAGCAAAATCATACTTACCTCTGACTTGCTTTGCAAAATTATCGGCCTTCCTCCAAAACTTGTTCATTCTTTGAGAACTGAATCTACTTTGCCTGCAAAATTAAAACAATTAAATATGTTACTAAAACAGCTTCATTGATTGAGATTCCCCGTAATCATCTAATAACTTGAATTTACATGTAAAAGTTAGCGAAAGGAACGAGAGATTTACTTTGTTTATTATACATGGGATCAGAAACATTTGCAGAAGAATGAATACAGTATGGGTCATGGCTATCAATTAAGTATCTCATCGATGAGGACTTTTGAACCGAGTATGCTTTTGAACTAACTGGAACTCCAAATATAATCCTATTCTTCAAATTCAATTATCTTCTATAGGTGTTCTCTGCAACAAATGCTCTGGAATTTTAATTTTATATTTTTTTAACAAAGAGTATATAATAGATAGTTAGTTAGATTGGGGGTATATATATATGATAATTAAAGTTAATTATTGCTGTGCAAGACATCATCTTAATTTATTAATTAATAATCATATTAAAGGTCGATGAAGATAAAATAATTTGGTATAGCCGATATGAGTTTTCGAGGGCTTACCCTAAAAAATTGCATCCTTGATCATTTGATTCTTTCTTAAATATTTTAAAATTTTTAAACAAAGCATTGTCTTAATTCTATGAGGTGGGATCCAAACAATTTTCATCATAAGATCTAAGTCCTCTTTGTACCATCTAGTAATCTTTATGTATCAATTGAATTCATCGATCATTTAATTACTTAATAGTCTTATTTGTTTGTGTTTATTAATTGGAGATTTCTTGTAATTTCAGTAAAAAATGACATAATTGTTTCATAAAATTATGAGTAGAATTTTTCAAGGATGCATGATTAATTGTTTCAACTTGCATGTAAGACTAAAGTACAAGTAAGGGCCCATTTTTTAGATTTAATTTATACCATATCTTCCTAGCTAGACCATGAATGGAAAATTCGATATGTTTTAGGTCCAATCGAACTTATATATAAAACCACATTATTACGTTGGTTAATATTGATAATTTTTTCTATAAGCATATGCTTTATATTCAAGACTTCTTATATGATAAAGTTTATAGAATAATGCTTAGAGAAGTTAATTTAATTAATATATGAGATCTGTTATTCTTAAATGTTTTCAATCGTAAGATTATCAATATTAAGACATTAATATATCCAATATAGACTAATATGTGTTATAACTGCTATCTTAGTGAAGGTAGGTAACTGATCTTATTGGCTGCTAGTGAAAGTGTTTACATAGTTTAATACATGAATACTTGTTAGAAAACAAGTATATCAAATTAGCTAACAAGATAATCCACATGGAATGATTATCTACGTGTTTATGATAATTCTCTTTGTAGCGATGATGTGACTAGCCCTTAAATTTGAGATCTTTATAGTATCTACTATGTGGATCATATATGTTTTGATACTACATCTCTATTGTCTGATGAGAGATTGCGTATAGGGTAGTGATAGAGAAATATGAGAATCATACGTGGTTGTGAGGAATCAATAAAGAATTTGCCACTCTTAATAATCAGAGAAGATATCCTAGTTTAAGCACATATTCCATAAGTTAAAACGTAAACCCATGGCCATAGTAAGAGAGTTTCGAAAAGAGTTTTCGAATCTCTTGTATACAAGTTATCGACTTAAAGCAATATTACTACAATCATGATTATTGGGGTTGATGCCTTTCATATTCTAGATCAATGTGGAATATAGTTACGGCGAGATGATTGTATTATAAGTTAATCGTTTATAGAATAGGTTTCAAGAATTAATATTCTTTCTCAATTGAGGGGTCATGATATATTGCTATATGCATGCCACTCTTAATTTATGAAAATGATTTTTTGATTAAAGAATTAATTAAAGATAAATTAATTATTAATTTATTTAGGCTTATGAAGTCTATAATTATAGACATTGCCAACACAAGAGGAAACTTAACAGGTCATATATTAAAATGCATTGAGAAATTAAGATTAAATTATATAGATAAAAAAATACAGACTTAATTTTTAAGTTCATAATTTTAAAAGTTTATTTAATAATTTTAAAAATTTATTGAGATTCAATTATAATTATGCAAAGTATTTATATTTAATTATAGACTTCTTAATTTAATTATGTTAATTTCTTTAATAATTGAGAGAAAATAATTTGCCTTGACCAAAATTCTAAAAGAATCAAAATTTTAATTTATCTCTTTTTAAGAATTAATATTAAAGAAAAGACATTTCATATATTTAAGATTTAGAAAAATTTTAAAACGTTATTTTTCTACCTTGTATGAATTACCATTAAAAATAGTAAATTTGGGTTGTTGATTTTGAAAATGAACTTATGCAGTATCAGCATTTTGTCTATAACATTCGGCTCTAATATTGGATTGATTCAATTATGAAGGCTCTAAAAAGATCTAGAAATTCATCTTTCATAAATAAATCTTGATTTGAGCTGTCTTTGATGTCAAAATTGCTTCGGAAATTACCGCAGAAGATTCAAAAAAATGCTTTAAGATTCCTCAAGGAGGATTGAAGAAGTCAAGAACCATTAAAAATTCAATAAAGATTCAAAATTTTATTGGTGTAAGGTATGTCATACTAACATTCTTGATGTTATTTATTGAACTTATCATAGACTATGCATAATAAAAGAATTCTTCGATGGGAACCAGAACAATTTTAATTTTTCACTGCGTGCATGTTTTTGACTTCCCAACAAAATCGAACCTTTTTGCAAATGGTTCAATGAAATAAAAGTAATCTGAATCTGATTAGATGATAACCTTAATTCATACAATCCAAACAAGCAAGAGGATAATAGCATCCTTTTTCTTATACCAACTACATGATATGGTCTAGCACAGAAACTTTCCGAGCTGGCATTGTAGCTTTCTGATTGATGCAAGTTCTCTTTTTCATTCTTAGACAAGAAAAGGATAGAAGAAAGAAAGACACTTATATGTCACATCATATATCATAATTTAAAGATTTCACTGTTAATGACGTTGTATAATATGTCATTTTTCGGTGATTGCATCAGATCATCAATGCAAGCAGCTAGCACTTTCTGGCTTTCTCTTCTAATTCTCGGTCGTTTTGTTTTCAATTTTGGGACTCATTGTGTCCTACAAGAACTCCAATTTTGACTGTCAAATTGACCTCATTCCATTTATAATGTTTTCTTCTCTCTTCATCACTATGGATTGACTATAATTAACTTTAATTATGCGAAAGTTTAAGCAGAGTAAGTTAAACCTAATATGTTTTTTTCACGTAGAAAGTAAATTTGATAAGTACCACACAAAATCAACGAAAATGTGCCCTGAATTCAATGAAATAGATTCACAAAATTGATATTCAATTAATTTTAAATTGACTGATTGAGAAATAAAAATGTGAAAATTTTGTTCTGATACTATGAGATAGTTAATTACTTAATCCAAAATTTGGAATCATTATTTGATGAGAGTACAATATTAATAATTGAATTTAAGCAAACTCTTAGTTTATTTGACAAAGGTAACAATTGTTCTTAGTATGATATTGCTATCTTTCAAAACTTTGCAAAATACGTTATTGATAAACTTGTGAATTGAAGTTAAATAAAGGATATAGAATCCCAACGTTGATTGAATCAGAATGTAGATTTTGTTAAAAAAAATTACCTGTTTTTTTTCTTTTTTTTTTTGTCTACGGTAAGTCGGTCATAAATTCTTGATCTTGAAGGATTGTAAAGAAGTCCTGAAACTTGCATCAATTTGTTGGAAAGACAAACCACACTTTGACAAAAGGGCAACGAAGCTTTTGGTTAATCGGTCAAAGAAAAGAGGCACGATTCTAATCACAAACCCAACAGGATTTGGCATCCTTTTTCTCTTTCAATAGTACTATTAATTCCTCATTCTGAGGTGTAAGTGAACGGGCAACATGTACCTAGGCCAGCCACGTACCATTAAAAAGCTGCCAAATGCCCATTTCAGGATGCATTAAGCAAATATTGCTGAAGAAAAGTTCATTAATAATTCCTTAGAAGAGAAGAAGGATCTAATTAAGGCCGGCTTTGAATATTTTTAATTTGATCACTCGTGGTATCAAACAAAAGGTTAACTTTTATATTTGTGGGAAAGAAGATTGCCACATTATAGCCACATCGGCCACGTTGCTCACATGCCTACAACAACTCAAGATATCAATTCAACATAAATATGTATTTAGTTGGGCAGCAAAAGCGTTATTCACGCCAACAACGCAGAAAGGTAGGAAATGTATACAATTTTTAAGTCTTGGTGACGTGATCCTTTGAGAGTGTATGCTATATCAAGAGTGCTATTTAAAAATAAAAATTATTCTTTTAAAACATACATTATTAAACGATTGTGGGAGTTGTTATTTTCCCATTAAATTAAATTATTTCACGTGAATTTTTTTTTTTTTTTTATGAAATTATCATTTAATAGTGTATTTTGAGAAGTATATAAAGAAAAACAGGTCATGAAAGTAGAAGAATTAGACATGTGGTTCATTTAAATGGGTGTCGTTCATTTTGGAATTCATTCATAAAATTTTCAGGAAAAAAGCTATCATTTTCTCTCTTCATATATATATATATATATAAATTTTAAAGTTTATACTATTTTGTTAATCATCATTTTTTTTCTTTCGATAGATACTCACTGTTTGTATTGTATGTTAAAGTGGGTAACATGCAGGACAGTCAATGTGACAATCCTAACAATTGATGATCATAAAACCGTGATGGAAATTTTTAATGAACAAATGCTTAATAAAAATCAATGACTTAATATTTCTATATATATGTAAATAATTGGATTAAACTCAATTAAATTTAACTGAACTTTGTAAACAACTCTTCTTTAAAACATTTTATAAGCTTACTTGAGTTTCAGAATTTTGATAATCACATATTGAATCTAACATATGTCATTACAATATTAAAAAACTGAAATATGTTTATTTAAAAAAAAAGGAAGCAATATAATTTAATTTTGATTTGTCAGCTATTAACTTTATTTTATTCTCTATAATCACTATAAATTTCATTCATGCAGTAGATTACACAAATAATTTACTTACTATATAATTAAAAATATTATTTTTATGAAAATTAATATACACGAAGACAAATTTAATCCATAAAGACAATCATTCTAAATATATATATATATATATATATACTATCTTTGATTAATCAGATTATCTTATCATTCAAAATAATAATTCTCAAGAGAACGTGGTGTAGAGAAACATGGAGTTAAAATATCATTTTCCAGTTAAATTCGGTAAAATTAAAAGAAAATAATACTAGAGTACTATAAATATAAAATTAAGATAAAAATTTTATATCTTAACTAACTTATTATTCATTGATAAGTGTCTCAAAACTACCACATTATCGATATAATAAAATATGGTAATTATTAAAGTTTCATAATTTAATATTATATATACGAATAAAATCAATTCCACTATAAGTATAAGTTTAGTATGTTGGGCTGGTTTCTTCTTATTTGAAAGAGACCCAATCACTTAAACTCAAATTAGGTTAAACCCAACCTATAAAAAGGGGTATTTTCTTATTTTGTAATTAGGGCAAAATTAATACAAAGAAAGAGAGGAAGGCATAAAAAGGAGAAGAAAGAAATTCAAACAGTTTGGTTTAAAAGGCTAATACTATTTCGTTCACCGTTGAATTGTTATGAAATTTTATTAGATTATTCAAAACATATAGAGTTTTATTCTAAATGGTATTAGATTTTGTCTTCTGTCAATAGTTATTGAATTACTATTTCGACAATCATTTTAGTGAGATTTCTCAAATTTTTTCTCAATTTCTTTGTAGAAATTGTTTCTTAATCAATATTAATTAGTCTTCAGATTATTGTGAATATATGTTTCTAGTTTTAACTAGAGAGAGATTGTGTATTCTCATTATTTGATTATAGTGGACTATGGTTCTGTGGTTTTTACTCATTGCATTGGGGAGATTTTCCACATTAAAAATTGTTTGCGTTATTGTGATTGTGTGATCGATATTATTGTTTGGCATTGTGTTGATATATTGTCGATATATTTGTTTTATTTAATTATTTTTTATTAGATTCACACAAGAGAGTTAATCGGTAGTGGTTTTTTTCCAACAAAGTGGTATAAGAACTTAGATTATATTAACGTTGTGCCTTGTATTGAATAATGAAAGCTAATACAAATAGAATGATTAGTTTACATAGATCCAATTATTACGTATGGAAGACCTTTTATATGTGAAAGATTATTATTTACCGATGTTTATGCTTCTAAAACTGAAGAAGAATGATATATAATTCATCGTCACGTATGTGGGTATATTAGATAGCGAGTAGATGATAATGTTTGGAACTATATTAGTGGAGAAGCACATGCGTGTTCTTTATGGAACAAGTTTGAAGAATTATGTGTTAAGAAGACTGGCAACAACAAACTATTTGTAACAAAGTAGATGATGAGTTTGAAATATCGGGATAGAATTTCGATGATAGAACATTTGAATAATTTTTAGGGAATTATTAATCATTTGGCCAGAATGAATATCAAATTTAAAGATGAGGTGCAGGGATTATGGTTTTTAGGTACATTACTGGACTTGTGAGAGACATTTAGAACGTCGTTATCAAATTCAGTACCAAAAGTTATTATCACTATGGAGTTGGCTAGGAATAGAGGAATATATTTTAAAGATAACTAGGGATGGCAAAAAAGCCCAAGCCCGGCCCGAGCCCACACGGGCTTGAGCTCGGCCGGCCCGGATAAAAAATAGCAGGCTTGGGCTTTAATTTCCAAGGTTGTACTATTCCGAGCTTGGACTTGGGTATTATTATGAATATCCGAATGTGACCCGATCCCGGATTGAAAAAAATAAATTTATTTAATTATATTATTTTAAATTTATTTATTTATATTGTTTTAAATTTATCTTTAGGTGGTGTAATTCATTAAAAAAAAAAAAATTGTGTTTTGAATTGTTTACATTTAGTTTTATGATTATATTTTTATATTTTTATACTTCTAGTTGATTAAAAATATATATTAGATACTTGAACTTTTAATATGTATTTAAACTTGTGTAGTTGTATTGATGTTAATAATTTAATATAAGTAATGCTGTTAATTTTTAAAATTTTTAATGGGTTTTAATAGTATTTTTTTTTTACTTTAAATAGATTGTAAAAATTTTAAATTTTGATATGTTTAGGAATATTTTATTTTATTTTTAAAAAAAATTAAAAAAATTTGAAAAAAATCTGGGCTTGTCAAAAATCCGGCCTGGTTCAGGTCCAAGCTCAGCTCAGCCCGGGTCCCATTTGAAACGGGCTTTTGCAGACTTGGACTTTATGTGCCCATTGCCGGACCAAGCCCGGACTTTGTCAAGCCTGGCCCGGCCCAATTGCCATTCCTAAAGATAACATTAAACTTATATTTTACAACAAATACTCTTTAAAATTTTAAAAAAATTTAGAAGTATTTTTAACACAATTATTTAGAAGTTATATGTATATATGTTATTGATTTTTTCATATATGAAAAGTTATGATTAAATATTTTGTCTCATTATTCGTAATTACTATTAATATTGTCTGTACACACAATTTTTAAATCTAAAATATTTTTCCTAATATAAGTTTGTGTTTTTATTATTATCATTTTTTATAAATTGATTTTAAATAAGATAAATTATCATTTGGTTTAAAGATAATTTGTGGAATATTTTTGTTCAATAAGATTTTTAAATTGAAAGATTATACATTTTATCAGAATTTGGTTAAACTAGAATATATTTTCAAGATAATATTAACCTTATATTTTACAATAAATATTCTTCAAATTTTTTTAAAATTATTTAAAAGTATTTTTAACACAATTATTTAAAAGTTATATGTATATAAGTTTCTGATACTTCTATATGTGAAAAGTTATGAAAAAATATTGTCTCATTATTGGTTATTATTATTAATATTATCGGTAATGGTATTGTTATTAATTGGTTAACTGAGTTATTGTTTGTGCACAGAATTTTGTTGCTGGTATGATCAAATTTTTGGGGGCATTATACTAATTTGACCATATTACCAAGGTGCATGTGATAACTATGGTTCATGAGTAAAATTGCACATACTTAATTTAACCGTTTTACGATTTAAAGTGTATAATTATGCTTTAATATATTACGAGTAACGGGCTCCAAAACAACTTTCTCTACTCTTCTAATTGTCTCATTATTCATTATTATTATTAATAGTACTGGTAATGGAATTGTTATTAACTGGTTAACTGAGTTATTGTTTCTGCACACAATTTTGTTATTGGTATGATCAAAGTTTTAGAGCATTATACTAATTTGACCATATAACCGAAGTGCATGTTTGAGTAAAATTGCTTGTTCTTAATTTAACCGTTTTACGATTTAAAGTGTATAACTATGCTTTAATATATTATGAGTAACGGGCTCCATAACAACTTTCTCTACTGTTATTATTTGAATGCAGTAAGTGTTAAGCTATTTGAATATAATTTTCTAAGAATTTATATTCAAACTAAAGTTTTTAGGTTAAGTGGTAAATTTATCATATAACAAGTTTGATCTCACAATCTTGTGGCTGAATATTTTTAAAAGCCAAAAATTAATATATATATATATATATATTGAAGGAGAATGTATGCCACATGTTGACCATCTGTTGGCACCCTGAGTCGATTCATGTGAGTTAAATTGAAAGAGGAATTCATTAATTAATTCCCAAATTCTCGATTTTTACTCCGTGAATTGGCTTCAACATTTGTTGGATAGCTGTTTTCGAAACCTTCTTTATTTACTAACTTATTTGATAATATTTTCCCAACCAATTAGTTCCCAAATTTTCGATTTTAACTCCATGAATTGGAATGCAGTTCCACATTTGTTGGATAGCTGTTTTAAAACTTTCTTTGTTTGCTAACTTATTTGATAATATTTTTCCCACCAAGCTGAGTGCTATTTTTTTTGTCCCTAGCGGCTGGAACGTTCCTTGCAAGTGTAGCAGTTGCATCATCTTCGTCAGTATGGGATAGAGAATTGCAAAGTTTCGTTATCTCCTGTGTGTCCATAATGGTGTAAACTGAGGAATTTTCTGACAAGAGTAACACTACTCCAATTTGTGGGTGCATGCGGTGGGTGGTACTGTAAATAAATGTTAGGCTGGGTTTAGAGGTCGTTGTTTATTGAGTGTGGAAAGGGTAGGGCCAAGAAGTGAAAAAATCTGGTTTAAGAATTGTTGCTGTAAAGGGCACGTAGGAAGGTAGAAGGCAAGGAGAATCACACTCCAGGAGTGGTAACTGCACGTTCAGTAACGTGAGAAGAAGCTTCTAGTACGAAAACCACAGAGTAGAATTCACAATCTTTGAAGGTTGCATGCAAAAATTTTCAACAACTACTGAAGAATTAAAAAATAAAAGAAGAAACATAAATATTGCCCTCTTTTTACTATATGAGTGTCATCTTAGGTTTATCAAGAAGAATAAAGGCATCACGTAGTCTATTGGTTTGCAGAAAAAGTTATTTCCACGGTCACTTCAAAGGAAAGATAATGAAGCAAAGTCGAAACCTTCTTTTAAAACAAAGATTATAATAGATGGTTAGATTCAGGTACTTGCTAATTAAGGTTAATTCTTGCTGTGCAAGACATCATCTTAATTAATTAATAATCAAATTAGATATCGATCAAGATATAATAAATTTTTAACGGGTCCGAGTTGGCCTACGCTTACCCTAATAAATTACATCCATAATTTGAATTTTTTCTTAAATATTTTATAAATTGAAATCAAACCGCTTGTCTTAAACCCAATGGCTGGGATCAAGCCAATTTTTATCATAAGACCTAAGACTTCTTTGTAACATTTAAATAAAATCAATTAAATCAAAGAGTGGGTAATTTTCAGAATTCATCGATCTTTTAATTAATTAATTGTCTTATTAATTTGATTGTGTTTATTCATTGGAGACTTCGTCTAATTTCAGTAGAAAAAGAAACAATGGTTTCATAAAATTATGAGTATAATTATTCATGGATGCATGGAACAATAATCATAACCTTTTTGCAAATGGGTTCATGGAAATAAAGTAATCTGATTAGTTATCAATTAAGCCTTAATTCATACAATCCTAATAAGAAACGGGATAACTGCATCCTTTTTTGGTTTTACCAAACTACATGATATGGTCTAGCACTGAAACTTTCCGAACTGGAATTGTAGCTTTCTGATTGATGCTAGTCCTCTTTTTCATTCTTAGAGAAGAAAAGGATAGATGAGAGAAAGGCACTTATATGTTACATCAACCAACTTGTTAAACATATCATAATTTAAAGATTTCATTGTTAATGATGTTGGATAGTATGTCTCTGTTGGTGATTGCATCAGATCATCAATCCAAGCAGCTAGCAGTTTCTGGCTACCTCCATAATGACTTGTAATTCTCTTTTGGCTTGATTCCAGCTTCGGGAATGTCCTAGAATGTTTGAGACAAGATCTTAACTCTTGATTATTTTATTAATTGGCAAAGTTAACCAATGTATTTAGCGTACGAGAGATGGTCCATCCATAGCCCCAGAATCAGTACGATATTGCTATCTTTCAAAACTTTGCAAACTACCTTATTGATAATCTCATCGTGAATTGAAGTAATTAAATAAAAGATAGATTAATCCCAAAGTGCATTAATGAATTTGAGTGTAGAGCTTGTTAAAAATTTTATTTCCTTTAATTTTTCATCTTTTTTTGTTTCTAATTCGGTAAGTCGGTTATATATACTTGATCTCAAAGGATATGAAGAAGTCCTGAAACTTGGATTAATTTGTAAGACAGCAGACCACACTTTGACAAAAGGGTAATGAAACTTTAGGATAGGTGGTCAAAGAAAAGAAGCTCGGTCCTAATCACAACCCAACAGTATTTAGCATCCTTTTTTCTCTTTCAATATCGTTAATTCTTCGTTCTGAGGTGTAAATGAACGGGCAAGACGTATGTAGGCCAGCCATTCGACGTTAAAGTTGCCAAATGCCCATATCAGCATGCATTAGGCAATATTGCTGAAGATCGAAAAGCACTTTATTAATTCCTTAGACGAGAAGAAAAAAAAAGAATCAAATTAAGGCCGGCTATGAATATTTTTAATTTCATTACTCGTGGTATCAAACAAAAGGTTACTTCAACTTATAATGTTTGTGGGAAAGCAGATTGCCACATCATAGCCACATCACATGTCTAACAACAACTCAAGATATAATCATCCATCATGAAGATGTAATTAGTAGGGCAACAAAAGTTTTATCCACGCCAATAACGCAGAAAGGTGGGAAAATTATACATTTTTTAAGTATTGGTGACATCGTTTTTCAGAGTTTATGCTTTATCATTGGCATTCACAAACAAAAAAAAATTCCCAGACAACATAAAAGGTACCTTGTATATTGTTAGGATTTTCAAAGTTGGCATCTTATGACAAATTACCTTAACGTATTGCAATAAAAGTTTTGAGTTAATTCTAGAAACATAATTTTTGTTATAAGTTTTGCTTCAATAAACTGAACAAATTTTGAACGTTATGTTTAAGTTTTCACGGATTTTAGTCTAATTTTCTAGTTATTTTTTATAAGTATAGACATTAAGCTTAACTAGAAAATTTGTGTAGACAATTTTACAACTCAAAAGAAAGAAAAATTATTGGAAAACAAGAGTTTTAATTAAAAGAGATTTCTTTCTATTTATGAAGATCTACTCATTTTAGAGATTAGGAAACAAAAATCTTGTTTTTATAAGGCTTAGGATTTCAGTATATATATGTAATATTCTCAGCTTTGTTATTGCCCTGAGAGATGCCAAAGCATAGAGTACTTCTTCAATTTTTGTTTCAATCTTCTTCTTTTTTTTTTCTAAGTTGTTCATGAGTTTATTTATGTTTTAAAATGAAAATAATTTAGTGAAAATTATGAGTTTGTATTTCTATTTTGTTAAATTTAAATATTAGTTCTCTTAAGTGTTGTTAATATGTTTTGATTAGGTGTGGGGACAGTTCGGTTTGGTTTAAGCTGGATTTCAAACCGAACCAAACTGATAATAAAAGATAAACAAATTGAATCGAACCGACAAATGTGTTAGTTCGCTTCGGTTTGAACTCAATGAAAAAAATAATTAGTTTGGTCAGTTTAGATCGGTTCAATTTAGACCAAACCAAAACTATCAATTTGATTTTTTTTCAAACTGAACCAATACAATTCTAAACTAATCCAAACTGAACCAAACCATTGGTTTGACTTTATTTGATTCGATTCGATTCTGCCCACCCCTTGTTTTGATATTGTTCTTTGAGAAATGAGCAAGACATTCCTCGGGAGATAGATTTGTTCTAATTGTAAGGAATTCAACAATATCAAGTGACGGAATTTCTCTGAATTTATTGAAGAGATTTCAGTGTTATCAAAATGAGGGGATTTCGTTGAACAAGTTCACTTAGAAGATTCAACATAATAGCGGCAACATAAAAAGAGAGTATTTAGTTTTGTATGTCCATTGATATTTTCATCGTTTTGATTTCTTAGTGGATTGTTTTTCTTTGGGCATGGCTTTGTGGATATAGGTTGGGGAAACTCGAACCACGTTAAAATTACTTGTCTTCTTTATTTACTTGCTTTGTGGTGTGCTAATTTAATTAATTGGATAAATTAATTAAAGTTAGTAATTACTTACTAAAATGAATTTACTAATTGGTATTAGAGTGAGTTATTAATTTATTTGGTGAGATTTTTTTGTTTTTAATTTGTTGTTGTAGGTATGGATTATGAAAGAAGAGGATTGATCTTTCAACTGCTTCTACTTAATGGCATGAATTATTCATATTGGAAGGCAAGAATGAGAGTTTTATCAAAACAATTTATGCGAAGACATGGCGTGCTATACTCTTCGGCTGGACTCCTCCAAGCATGGTTGATAACAAGAGAAATATAGTGTTTAAACTAGAAGAAACATGGACAAGGTTCTCAATGCAATTTTCAATGCAGCTAATGTGAATCAATTCATATTAATCTCAACTTGTGAATCCATGAAGAAGATGTGGGACATTCTTTAAGTTACCTATTAAGGAACTTCGACAGTGAAGCATTCTAAACTTAAAATGCTAGCTTCTAGATTTAAAAATCTAAGAATGGAAGACAAAGAATTTCTTGCTGATTTTAACTCTAAATTAAATGATTTTCCTAATGAATCTTATGTATTAGGTGAGTAATATTCAAAAACTAAGCTAGTTAGAAAAATATTGCGATTTCTCCATGAAAGATTTCAAGCAAAGGTCACTGGATTATAGAAAGTAATGACATTGAATTAATGAAGGTTGAAGAGTTGATAGGTTCCTTTAGAACATTCGGATGAACTTGAAGCAACAAAGGAATAAGAAAAGCTTAACCTTTCAATCCGAAGTAAAAACATATTAAAGATAAAAAAGATTCGGATAACGATGACTCTAAAGCATTTGTCCTTCTCATCAAGAATTTCAATAAAATTATGAAAAATATGAGACATAATAATACATTTTCAAAATTTCTTTAAAAAGGTAAGTCTTCTTTCAAACCTTTTAAGAATAACAAAATGATTAAATGTAAGGAATGTGAAAGATTTGGACATATCAATCAAAATGTGCCAATACACTTAAGAATAAATCAAAAGCTATGAATATCACTTGGAATGATGATGAATCAAAAGAGAAATATTATAGGCATATTGTTATGTTGCAACATAATCAACAAATGTTTATTGGAACAAAATAGAAAAAATGGCTAATTCAAAAATTGGTCTTTGTGAAGCTGATTTTGATGGAAGTGGTGATGAGGATGAACTAAACAATGACACCATACATGCTTCTTATGAATTAATGTTTAACAAATGGGCAAAAGTATGCTAACACAACAAATCTTTTGAAAAGCAAATTTGTCGTCTCTTAAATGAACAATTTGAGGCAAAAAGTATCATGAACAAATTGGAGACCAACATTTTTTAGAAAGATAGAAGGATAAGTGAAGTGGAATATGAGCTTGAGTATACTCAGAAATCTTTGAAGATGTTCAATTCAGGTATATCTGAAATTGATCACATTTTGACCTTAGGAAAAGACTGCAACAATCATCAAGGACTTGCATATGTTGGAATAGGGTACCATATCCATTTTAAAACTTTGTTTAATGGCTTATAATTTATAACTAGTCTTGGCGCTCCTCTTTCTATTTTTGTCGTATTCCCTATATAGAAAGCATGACAAGATCAGGGAGAGTAACTTGGTATGATTAGCTTATTTTTACAAAGTTCTAGATGTCTGTCATTCATCTGAATTAATCTTGCTTTAGTTCTAATATTTTATTTCTCGAATCTTTTTTCATATGGGAGGCTTACTAAATGTTTTTTTCTATTATAAAAAGCTAGGGGAGATCAGAACAGACCTTTTCTTTGAGCATTATTTGAAAGTCCTGAATTTTTTCTACATTTTTCCAAACTTAATAGAAACTTCGAGCATTTTCTGTCTTACCTCTCCTTGAGATAAAATGTGTATAGCTTTTTTTTTAAGAAATATTTTAGATTTATTAATTTTCTTCTCTTTTTTGAATGGTTGTGTTGAGCTATAAGCATACTGAGCACAAACAATCCCCTAAGGCTTTGCCTTTAATTCCCAAATGTAGATTTGTATCTCTAATTCAATTTATTATAATAGAGTATATTAGTGTATTCACTGCATCTTGCTCTATTATATGCTTGTACTCTATATGTCTAGCAGCATCATTTGTTACAGTTGTGTAAGTGGTGCGTGTTAAGTTTAGATTCCAACTAAGTCAAGAACAAACCAACAGCTTCAAGCAAGGAAGTAAAAAGAAAAACAAGAAAGCAGAAGCTAGAACAGAGAAAATGAAAAGTAGGGAAGAATCTTATTTGCTTCGTTTTTTAACACCACCTTTACAATCTATAGATCATTAACCTTTTATTAGTTATCAGCTTGCTACGTGTACTAATGAACAATCAGCTACCTAACTAACTGTTTGCCACGTCAGCATAACTAATGCACTAACTCAATGGATTCTTGAAGGCTTGAAATTTAGATTTACTTCACAATTCTCCATCTTAAATCTGGATTTCTAGAACAGATGCAACTTATTCTCTTCTTCAGGTTATAAACCTTCATTATCTCTTCACTCGGACATAGAAGAAAATCATTCCAAGTTCACATATCAGGATCTTCAAATATCAAAACCTTCCAGATTAAGCATATTTAAACAGTGCTTAAACTTTGGAGAAAGAACTACTTTTGTAAGAATGTCAATAGTATCCATTTTGAGCAACTTTATTCCCCCACTAACAATTTCATCATTGATAAAGTGTAATTTAACATCAATGTGTTTTGTCCTCTCATGAATCACATGATGTTTAGCCAACTGAATTGCACTTTAGCTATCATAATATATGGTAACAAAATCTTAATGAATTCCTAATTCTGAAACAAAGCCTTTAAGCCATATAACTTCTTTGACCAATTATGTGGCTGCCATATACTCAACCTTTGTTGTTTGAAACCTTTTTTTTGTCTTGATTAAAGGCATAATTCGAGTCTACAAACCCCACAACAACACTTTGATAATTACTCCCTTTTTCATACCCCATATTGCATCCAATGCTTCCTTTTATGTATCTCATAATCCATTTGACAGCAAACCAATGTTCCTTTCTTGGATCTCCCATAAATTTACTAACAACACTCATTGAATGTGCAAGATCAGGTCTTGAACAAACCATGGCATACATTAAATTGCCAAATGCACTTACATATGGTATTTTATCCATCAAAGTCTTCTTAGCATCTGTTGTAGAATTTTGACCTCTTAACAGCTTAAAATGAGGTGTAAAAGGAGTAGTAATAGGCTTTGCATCCTTCATTCCATACTTATCAAGCATTCTGATTAGGTATTACTACTGAGATAGTGTGAGCCTCTTCTATTTTTGGTCTTTACTGATTTTAATCCCAAGGATTTTCTTGGCTAGTCCCAAATCCTTCATGTTGAATTCAGAACTTAAATCCTCCTTCAATTGATTGATTCTACTTGAATTTTTACATGCAATTATCATGTCATCAACATATATTAGCAGATATATTATCTCTTCCTGTCTAACATATTTGAAATACACACAATAATTATGCAAACTTCTAGTGTAACCCTTGTAATTGTTTAAGTTTATAGAGGAATTTTTCCAGCTTGCAGACCATATGCTCTTTCCCTTTCACTATGAAACCTTCAGGTTGAGACATATATATTTCCTTTTCAAGTCTCTTATGTAAGAAAGCAGTTCTTACATCCATTTGCACCAATTCTAAATCCAAAACAGCAACTAAAGCAAGGAGAATTCTTATTGAAGTATGCCTTACAACTGGTGAGAATACTTCATTAAAATTAACCCCCTTAACTATAAGTCTAGTCTTATACCTTGTAGCATTTAAGCCTAATTAATCAATTTTCCTTTTGAAGATCCACTTGCTCCCTAATGCCTTTCTGCCTTTAGGTTTAACAACCAGCTTTCAAGTTTTATTTTTGTTTAAAGAATGCATCTCTTCTTCCATGGCTGCAAACCATTTTTCTGAGTCTTTATCCTTCAAAGCTTCTGTCACTGATACAAATTCTGAATTTTTGAGATTCTCCCCCATAGATAAAGCATGTGCTAAGGATCAGCATGGCTATATCGTTGATAAGGCTTTATCTGTCTTCTTTCCCTGTCTCTAACCAGATTGTAATCATTTGAGTCTTATGAATTTAATGCTTTAATTTCAGGTGTTTGCTGTGTAAGATCAGGTTTCTTTTCTTTTCTTTTCTTTTCTTTGGCTATAACTTCACCTCAAACTAAATTGCCTGTTGAGTCTTTTTCTCAATTTGTTCATCAGCTTTAGTTGTCATCCTCTTCTTTATCAATTCTTCTTCATGAAACAAGATATCTCTACTTTTGATACACCTCTCATTTATACCATTGTGGCACCAAAGCTTGTATCTCTTAACACCTTCTAAATAGCCAATGGACACTCCTTTTTTGGCTCTAGGATCCAACTTCCCTTGTTTTATATATGCAAATGCAGTGCACCCAAAAATTCTTAGATGATTTAGGCTTAGTGGCTTGCTTGACTAGACTTCTTCAGGAGTCTTGAATCCAAGTGTTGAAGTGGGACTTCTGTTCACCAAGTATGCTATTGTTGACACAGCTTCAACCTAGAACATCTTCGATAAACTTGCACTCATGAGCATAAATCTAACCCTCTCCATAAGTGTTTTATTTAGTCTCTTTGCCAATCCATTTTGTTGAGGTGTATACCTTACAGTTCTATGTCTCTCAATTTCATTCTTTTTGGCAGAAATCATTAAAGAAGTTACTGCAGAATTCCATCCCATTATTAGTTCTCAAAATCTTTATTTTTTTGTTCTTCTGATTCTCAACCAAAATCTTCCATTCTTTGAACCTTACAAAGGCTTTATCCTTTTGTTTCAAAATGAATAGCCAGACCTTCCTTAAGTAATCATCTATAATGAATATGAAATATTTAGCACCACCTAATGATGTCACCTGAGATAGACCCCAAATATCTGAATGTAGGTAATCTAAAATCTCCTTTGTTTTATGCATTCCAGTACCAAACTTAAGTCTATGATGCTTGCCAAGAACACATGTTTCACAAAACTTCAATTCCTTTAGTGCATCATCTCCTAAAAAGTCTTGTTTCTTGAGTTCAACAAGTCCATTTTTTCTCAAGATATCCCATTCTTTGATGCTATAGCTTTATCAGTGGTTTCAATCATCACAATTTCAACTTCCCCTGTCACTGCATTTCCATTCAAAACATACAAGCTATTCTTCCTTGTTCCTTTCATTAACATTAAAGATCCTTTAATAACCTTCAAGACTCCATTTTCAGCCTTAATCACACACCCCATTTCATCAAGCCTTCCCAAAGAGATTAGCTTTCTCTTTAATTCATGCATAAATCTTACAGTTTTTTTAATTCTCTACATGCTCCTTCATGTAAATTTAGCCTAATGCTTCTTATCCTTTTTACATCACATGTTATGTCATTTCCTATTACAACTTTGCCTCCATTAATTAAATTCAATTATGAAAATAAATTTTTATGTAGACACATGTGAAATCCACTCACCTTCAACTTTCTCTTTTGTTGCCATCAGCAAGAAAGCATCTTTGAAATCTTCATCTATGACAATTGCAGCTTCAGGTTATTTGCTGGAACCTTTATCTTTCTTCAAAGTCTTTCTCTTAGGCAATATTTCTTAAAGTGACCTTCTTTGTGGCAATGAAAGCATTTCAGCTTCTTTCCCTTTGATTTGGACCTTACTTCTTTATTCCTTTTCCATTCTTTCCTTTTAGGTCTTCTTCTTGCCATTAATCCCTCACCTGAATCTTTCAAATCTGTTTTTTTACTTAGTTCCTTAGAACTCAGAGCAGATTTCATATTAACCATTAAGACAATATCTCTTCCATAAAATAAAGTTTCCATGAAGTGTTCATAACTAGGTGGTAAGGAAATCAAGACCATCAGTGCTTGGTCTTCATACTCAAACTTTATCTCTATGATCTCAAGATCAAGAATTATCTTGTTAAATCTGTCTAGATGCTCTTTTACAGATCCACCTTCTTCCAAGTTAAAGGCATAAAGCTGCTTCTTCAATTACAAACGATGAACAAGGGATTTTCTCATGTATCTTGACTCCAATATGTTCCAAAGTCCCAATGCAGTAATCTCATTTGATACTTTTCGAAGAACACCATCACCCAAATACAAGACTATTGCATTGTGAGCTTTTCTTAAAATCTCCTTCTTCTTGGACTCTTAAAGATGTGCTAACATGTTATCTTTTTCAAGCAAAGCTTCTTCCAATCTTCATGTACCAAGAAAGCCCTTATTTTCAGCTTCCAAAGATTAAAGTCATTATTGCCTATAAATTTCTCAATTGAGAATTTTAAAGAGTCCATTGATGATTGCCCAATCTAAGCTCTAATACCAATTGTTAAGTTTAGATTTCAACTTAGTCAAGAACAAACCAACAGCTTCAAGCAAGGAAGTTAAAAAGAAAAACAAGAAAGCTTCAGAGAAAATGAAAAACATAGAAGAATCTTATTTGCTTCGTTTTTTTGCACCACCTTTACGATCTATAGATCATCAGCCTTTTATTAGTTATCGGCTTGCTACATGCACCAATGAACAATCAGCTACCTA
Source organism: Cedrela odorata (assembly GCA_035584115.1). Classification (NCBI taxonomy): domain Eukaryota; kingdom Viridiplantae; phylum Streptophyta; class Magnoliopsida; order Sapindales; family Meliaceae; genus Cedrela; species Cedrela odorata. Next base: position 13,412,954 of record JAXCLQ010000009.1, on the reverse strand, counting down.
ACTAACTATTTGCCACGTTAGCATAACCAATGCTAACTAACTCAACAGATTCTTGAAGGCCTGAAATTCAGATTTACTTTACAATTCTAACTGTTGACATAATTTATATCTTTGCCTACTTAGTGAGCATTGCTCTCACCAACCTTGTAGCTGTTTGACAAATCCTGTGACAATTATCTTAGCAATTTGCCAGTTAGTATTACCCTTCAAAGAAGAAGCTTAAGCATCAATGAGCTTGTGCTTGAGAAGCACGGTTATCTAATACTCAGATAGTTCGTCAATGTTCCATTGTACAAACTTCTATCAAAAGATACACCATTAAAAGATGCTTCTTCAAATTGCATGTTGATCGGTAACGGCCAAGGGTAATAATTCCTTTTTAGGGTTCTCGCTTTAATTCAATGATGGTGTGAACCGACGAAGTTTCTTCCATGGGTTGTAGGAGTAATAACTTAGCATATTCAACTGAGCTGATTTACTCGTTTCAGACTTTTCTCCATAAAGAGATATGTCTTTGAACTTCAACAACAATTGATCAAGGCTGTTGTCATCGTAATTCTATAGCTTGTAAGCACCATTAATTTATGATGGCGATTACAGTAATGCTGGTTTTACCGATGTTGATGTCGAGGTTTCGCTAATAGTAGCATTAAGGACGGGGTCTACCATTTTGTTTTGTTTTGTTTTGTTTTGTTTTGTTTTGTTTTTTTTTTTTTTTTTTTTTTTTGCAGTCATATGGCCATTAGCCTGTAGCATCTCCTTAATTCTCGAAGTTTGCTTACCAAGTGATCGAACAAATAAATTAGTGTAATTATTATGTTCAATCACGTGATTAACCGTTTCCACCGTGTTTGGCTTAGATACCTCTTTTGAAGTAGTTTTAAGAGGTATTGCATGAGTTTTCCCTACAATCTCCAAAGAAATAGGTGGTGGATGTACTGAAGAGATAATTTTTCCTTCTGTGGCCATGTACTTAGCCTTTTCTTCTATAATTACTGTGGCCAAGTTTAGGAATTGTTTCTTCTAGAGCTTCAACATGTGCTCAAGGAACCAAAAAAAGTCATAATACGTTTCTATTATGCACAAAAATTTTATGTATTGTTCATGCCAATAATCCTTTTCCCTTTCCGAGAAAGAAGTCAAGAACCATTGCTTTGTTGAAGCATTTTCTTTATAGTTAAAGTGCTTCTTTAGAAGCTCTTTATCAAATTCAAAGCTATTAACTTTGATCATCATAATATTTAAATAACCCATGCCAAATAAAGTTCGGTTATTTGACTGTCGGCTTCAAACATGGTCGATGACAGTGGAATTTTCACTTTATAAACCGATCTATTAACTGGTGAAGATTGTAAACTCTCTTGTATTCCAGTAAAAGTGTCTATGTTAAAGACTGAAACTACTATAGGATGATCGCCCGGGATGTATGTATCATTGAGGGTCCTATTCTTGTATTCTCGAAGATTTAGATTTAATCCGAATCTCTACTGAACCATCTTCACTTTCGGTAATGATGGTTGGTTGCGTAGACTTGGAAATTTCCTTAGGCACCTCGTTTGGTAATTTCCAAACTTCTGGCATGCTGATATCTTTCCAGCTTATTTACCAGGCTATTGATATTTCAAACGTTTGTAGGTTAGCCAGAAATAGGGCAGTTTTACCATACTTCTCTCGTAAGGGATGTCTCTATTCGGACCCACCATTTTACAATCTTGTACATTATTAAAGGATGCTTCTTCAAATTACATGTTGACCAGTGATGGCCGAGGGTAATAATTCTTTTTTGGGGTTCCCCATTTTAATTTATTGATAGTGAGAACCATAAAAGTTTCTTCCATAAGCTGTAGGGAGTAATAACTTAACATATTCAACTAAGCTGATTTACTCATTTCAGGCTTTTCTCCTGAAAAAGCTTAGTCTTTGCCACCAGTGGTACCCAAAATCAAAGAAAATGTTTTCAATGAATATAAGAGAGAGAGAGAGACTATTTGCAATTGATAAAGATATAACTGGTAGAGATAAGCTTGAATGTGGTTGAAAGAGAAAGTGTTTATTGGTTATACCCAATATTGTTTGCATACCAGAGGGAAAAGATTGCAAAAATCATCAAGGACTTGGATAGCTTATTGAAAAATCCTCATGGATCTATATAAGTTCCTACCTTTATTGAACCTGTAGCGTAACCAACTATTCCAGCAGCACTCGTTCCAGAACGTTTTACAACATCACATCTGATGAGCAAATTCACAAGTGTTCGAAATTGTTACAAATACTAAAGTAATAAAATTGGATGTCAAATCCATATATAATGATTTGTCACTAATTATTGAAATTACTATCCTAAATTCTATTTGGAAAAATGAATAGTTGAGAGGATGACTGAAAAATAAATTTATAGATGAATTCAAAAATGAAAATAATAAGAGCAAATAAGTAAGAGATTCACTAAATGATCAAGACACCGAAGTATATAATTTCACCATAACCAATATGAATTAAACACTAAATATCTTATTATTTTATTTCAAAACCCATGCTGAAAGCGAAAATCCTTGTCCTATCTAAAGGTCTCTCTCAAACACCAATAAAATTAGCCTTATGCAATAACCCACAATATCTCTTAGTGAATTTAAAAGGAATCAAGCACATTAAGAAACTTACATTGCATACCTCCTCTCTTTCTTAATGCAATTATCAAGGTATTTAAATGGTGATCAAACAATTAAAAACATTAAGCACAATGATAAAATGCTTAGCAATGGACTATTTATTTAATAACAATAATAGAAGGCTTAAAACATCACAAACATCATGGTTAGACTACATCAAGGTCTTAGTAAACAGAATTAGTTCATAATGATAAACCTAGAAAAATTCCTCATGAAGTTCAATATCAAATAGACAATCAAAGAAAATGAAAAGAATGTGAGTTAAAAAACTAATTCAATAATTCTTTAATCTCTAGGCTCTTCATTTTTGTGTCTTGATTTGATACCGTCTTCTCTTTCTTGTTTATGGCTTTCCTCTCTTGTTTTTTGTCTCCCTAAAAAGCTCTCTAAATAAACCTTAGCAGGTTCTATTTATATATTTTCGTTAAAAAGCGCAAATTTCCTTTTCATCCTTGTTTCTCAATTCAAAATCTGCGACCTAGCGTTGCAGCTCTGATGTTCTACCTTGTAAGATCCACGTTCTAGTGTTGTAGTGCTAGCTTCTTGTGGCCACGGAGCTGGTGTTCTTTCCAATAATCTTGAAAGTCAATGAAGATCAAAGTAGAGGTTGAGTTTTAGCGACCAATATTATTTTTTAGTCCAAAGCCAGCAAAGGTTGAGTTTCAGCGACCCAATATTGTTTTTTAATTCAAAGCCTGATATTCCGTGAATTTGTCTCCTCTCACCAAAAAAATAAATAAAATGAATGAAAACATACCAAAAATAAATAAAACAATGGATAAACAACAAAACATCAAGAGTAAGAGTGTAATAAAGTCATATGAAAATAGTGCATATCAATAGCTCTCAAATGATGACACTTTAGTAGAGTTGCACATTTTACTCTGGAACCCCATTTGTTCACTTCCCCAACCCCATTTGGAGAAAAATTTTAGGGGAAAATAGAAAAATGGGGTAGGGTTGGAGATGGGGATGGGGATGATTTTCATTCCTAAATTGAAATGGGGATAGGGATGGGGGGACCTCACCCCATTCTCATTTCCTAATTTCTTCAGTTCTAAAAAAAAAAACTCATTTTCTCCAAAAATATATTTTTATTATTTAAAAATTTAATTATATTAAATTTATAATAAAATATTATATTTATTTAAATTTTTTAGTAAAATATATAAATAAAAAAATAAGGATAATGGGGGAAACGGGGAAATGAGGAATTGGGGATGGGGACGGGGGTACCTCCACCCAAAATCCTCTATCCCCATTTTCTCCCAAATGAGGATGGGAGTGGAGATAGGGGAGGTTAGGGGAAGTAGGGATGGGGATGGGAGAGCCTACATCTATCCCATTTCTCCAAATGTGCAACCCTACACTTTAATGCCTACTTCACAACCAGCTAATGCTACTTTCACTGTTCCTAAACCTATAATGATGGATCCTAAAGTTTCAGTCCAAGCTTCATAGCCTCCAACTACTGTCATTCCACATCTTCTCTCCTTCATGAATAGCATAACAACCTCTTTAGTACCTTTGCAACGCTCCTCATGTCAATATTAGAGTACTTTATCTCTTGTGAGGTGGATATTTTTCACTGCAATTGCTATATTGTTTTACATTCCAAAATGGTAATTGGTTGTTAATATTTGGATTTGTGAGTAGTTTTTTCTAGGGTGATATTAACGTTGGATTATATGTTGGAATTTCTTTTATTTCTTAGTTAATGTTTATGCCGATTTCTTTCTTATGCATATTTGTTTGCAAAAATATTTCATTTCAACTATTTTCATCCTTGGATATTCAGTGGGATTTTAATTTGACTACCTAGGAATGTTTTCTGACTTTGTGGCTTACACATTGTATGTTTCATATGCTTACTTGTTTTTTTTTGGCAAAAAGAGGGAGAATTAATGGACCATGGGGGATTGGTAGTGGTATGATTATAAAGGGGAGTATTTTATGTTATAAATGACATGTTTCATGATTATACATTTTGGTCATTTTCTAAAGGGGAGTAATTTACATTAACATTACTTGTTTCAATAATTCTTTATACTAACTTACAAATAAAGTGTTAGTTCGCTACACTTGTGGGTTTTTTTTTTTTTTTGTGCTTAAGTTATGTAATTTCAAATTGAATAATGATTGTGGAGATGTTTTACCAAAAAAATGCCAAAGGGAAAGATTGTTAAGATTTTCAAAGTTGGCATGTTATGATAAATTACCTTGTGTGTAATTCATTAAAAATTATGAGTTAATTCTAGAAATAAAATTTTTGTTGCAAGTTCTGTTACAATAAACAAGGCAGATTTTGGACGTCATGTTTAAGTCTTTACGGATTTTAGCCTAGTTTTTTAAATAATTTAGTTAAGTGCGGACATCAAGTTTAACTAGAACTTGTATTGAAAATTCTACAACCTAAAAAAAAGAAAAATTATTATGAACATGAGTTTTAATTAGTAGAGACTTCTTCCTATTTAGGAAGATTTAATCCTCTTAGAAATTAGAAAACAAAAATCTTCTTTAAAAAAAGCTTAGGGTTTCACTATATATATGTAATTGTTAGAAATATGCTCTAAAACCAAATGTGTCATATGGTTTAGGGATATCATTATATATATATATATAT
>JAXCLQ010000009.1:13396164-13407562 GCA_035584115.1 Cedrela odorata | reverse complement strand
TATATATATATATATATTTATATAATTAATTGTAAATTAGTTTACAATTAATAAAATGGCTTTTTATATCATTTTGCATATTCAGTTGCTAAATTATATTATATATATAATGCAGAATGAGATCTCGTGATGTATTATGATGTCAAGACTCTGTCTGCAAAAAATTGTAGATATAAGTGTAAAATATTTAATTTAAATACATTCAAATCAGTTATTGATTGAGGGAATGTCATATGGGAATATAATATTGTATGACTGGTATGTTTGATACTGTTAAGGATTAGTATTGAATACTAATATTTGGGTGACGAGTCTCATACCATAAGAGTATAAACATGGGTAATACGTTGGTGAATTTATTACTGCACGTGAACCAACGTGATAAATCACATGAGTAATTAATCTACAGTCAATGATATATCACATAATCGTACTAGTGTACCACTAGTCATTTGATCTAAGGTGTCACAATTGCCCTTCGCACTAAGGCGTATCGTTCACTTGTGTATATAGCATTAGACTAGCCACGCTCAGTGAAAAAAGTTTGCTAGCAATGTGTTTTAGTTTATGAGGACAGGTGATAACCAAAATAGAATCTACTGGTTCATATAGTGGAGTTTGAGATCCTAGGTGAAGTTGTCATACGCGGGAATCAAGTCTTTGGCCAAAGCATATATATCTGAAAAATATTTTACAGATATAAGAATTCTATATATGATTAAGTTAGGAGTTTAAAGATATCATGATCCATACTCGATTGGGAGTCGATAGTATAGGGATTTTACTACATATACATACGATTAAATGAGTTTATTCGGTATATTTATTCATCTGTGTCTGGAAGTCATAACATCTTACTAGAGGTCATTCTTGATCATTGGGAACTTTGGTTATAAAGAGATGTATCGAAGAGATACAAAAGAGTTAGTATCTATTCATATCCAACTTACAATGAACCTTGGGGATCACACACATTAGTCAGTTACTTGATATGATAGTTATTGCTATTATACAATAATCATTAATTTAGTTAATGATATTGTTCCGATACTTTAATCGGGTAATAATATAATTATTTATTGTAAAGAATAAATTTTTCAGTTAAGACGCGCTAGCACCCGTGTGCGTAAAAAATATTTTGATAATTTATGGGATAATGTAAATATGATTTACAATATATATATATATATATATATATATATGATTTTGAAAAAGGTATAAGATATATATATATATTAATGAATAAATGAGTTTATTCATTATTGATTATATAAATGTTATTTAATCAAATAATTCCTTGATTGACAAGTAGCACCATGTGATATTGTAAAGTGTTAAGGATTTGATTAAGTTTTGTCCATTCATTTTGAATCAATGGTTGAGATTTAATACTTTAATATTTATTAAAGAAATCATTAAATAAAAAAATATATTTTTATATATTAATATAATATTAAATATCTAAAGTAATAATTATATATTTATATTATTAAAATATTAAATAAATATCTAAGTAATCATTATATAATTATATTATTAAAGTAAAAATATAAATATATAAGCAATGATGACATATATATATATATTAATAAAGTAATAATATTTATATATGTGTGTCTTTCTCTCTTTAGTATATTAATTTGATTAATATATTATATTGTTACATTAATATGATTAATGTTAATTGGATACTTTTGAAATCCACTTATCATTGTTTGACACTTGGAATGATTTTATTCATTTGATGAATGAAATGAATAAGGGTGTTACACGTATTGATGGATTGGAAATCAATTGAATTTGATTCAATTTAGAATTGAATAAAGTAAAGACTTAAGGACTAAGCAAGTTGGACTTGAGTTTCATCTTCTTCCTTTCTTTCGCTTGAGCATCAATAGTGATTGAAGCTTGCTTATTTTTGTTTTGAACAAAATAAAAGGAAGAAAGAAAAATTGAGAGATAGAGCAAAGGAGAAAAGAAATGGGATGAAATTGTTTCATTAATTTCCTCTCTTCCTATTAAATAAGCTAGGTTTTTTTAAGAGTAAAAAATATTGTGTTAGCTTGTTGAAACTAATATTATAAGCTTAGAATTCCATCACAAATCCGATGTGTGGATACGTTTGGTGTCAGGTGAGGAGTTAGACTTGTTTTTTCAGAATCCGATTTAAGAAGTATAACTTCTAAAATTTGTGGTTTATGTTTAAAATGTTTAAATTTTAAAATATGCATATGTACATGTCTATGGTCCTTTGGGAGCTTTTTGCACTATCCATGTGACAGTCATAACTTTCTCGATAGACGTTCAAGAATCGTTCCATACGATGCTCTATTAGTAATATTCTCAGCTATGTTGTTGCCCTGAGAAATGCCAAAACATAGAGCCCTTTTGTGATTTTTGTTTCTCTTTTCTTCTTGCTTTTATTTTCTAAGTTGTTCATGAGTTTATCTATATTTTAAAGTTAAAACAATTTAATGGAAATTATGAGTCTGTAATTTCTGTTTTGTTAAATTTAAAGATTAGTTCTCTTAAGTGTTATTAAGACATTTTGATAGTTTTCTTCGGGAAATGAATAAGACATTCTATGGGATAAGAATTTGGGCTAGTTGAAGGAAGTTCAATAGCATCAAGCAGGGAATCTTGCTGAATTTGTTGAAGGCATTTCAACGTCATCAAAGTGAAGGGATCTCACTAAGCTGAATGAAGTTCGATGTATCAAAGTGAAGAGATCTCGCTAAACAAGTCAACTTAAAAGATTCAACACAACAACAACAAATAAAAAAAGGAGTATTTAGTTTTGTATAAGGCCTTGTGAATGTATGATTGAGAAATTCTAACCACATTAAATTGTTTATATTTTTTATTTACTTGTTTTGTGGTGTGTTATTTGAATTAATTAGATAAATTAATTAAAGTTAGTAATTACTTGCTAAAATGAATCTATCATGCATCTTTTTAGAAACACACCATTAAAAAAAATTTTGTAATATTTTTCCACATGTGATAGAGTTTAATTTATTAGCAACTCTTAATTAATTTCTAAATACATAATATCGATGATTGTGGGAGTTGATTTTTTACTGCTAAATTAAAATTTTTCACATGTGATCTAAAACAAAAAAATTATAAAATTATCATTTAACTATATATTTTCAAAATGAAAATGCAAAAAAAAAAAAAAAAAAAAAAAAAAGGCAAGTCATATTAGAAGTAAGCCCGTGATTCCTTTAAATAGGTGTCATTCATTCTCAGTTGCAAGATAATTTTGATAGTCTATATTTCAAGAGATGTTAATTATTTTTCTTTTATTTTTAAATATAAACAACTTAATTTTTAGCTATCAAATTCAAAAGCTACCATTTCTCTCTTTATATACATATATATAATTTTAAAAAAATAACATCAATAAATATTAACTTGAGCGTTGAAATGTTTTTATGCAAGTGAATCAACTAAAAAAATCTATACCATTCATGATATTACTATCCTAACAATTTCATAACTGTATAGTTCTATCCTAACATTTTTATAACGGTTGATGATCACAAAATCATTATTGGTATCTATAATGAACAAATGCTTAAGAAAAATCAATGATTTTATATGTACATTTTGGTTTATTTATGCACAATTCTTATACACTTTGATAACACTATATATAAATAATACATATAGAAAGAGACCTTGACAAAAACATAAGTAATTGCATATGACAAATATTTTGTCTTTATAACGTAAAAGCAAATAAATTAAATATATCGATTCTTTTCAGATACCTCCGTAAAGATTTATGGTAATTTTACTTTGTAACAAATTTTGTGGAAAGACACACTTATCTCCCCTTTACATTACTTTGATCGTAACTTGACTAATTAAAAGACAAATATACCTTAATTTGTTTATTTTTTATAAGTAAAACCCTAATTTAGTCATCTTTATTTAATTTTTAGATCGCATAATCTCATATCAAATTAGAAGAGAACCATCTTCTAGAGTAAAGAAATTCATCCCTCTAATCTCATTGAAAGCATAGTCACAAGGAAACGGTATGTTCATATAGCCAAATAAGTGTGTTATATTTTAGTGACAAAGGATACAAGAGAAGTAAAGTAGATAAAACTTTGTTCATCAAGACTTTTAATTTTGAAATTATTATTGCTAAAATACTTGGTCATTTTATTATAAAAATCTAACAAATATTGTGAATACAAGTTCTGTTCATGGCATTCCAAAACTCAACAGAAAACCTCTTGAAGTTTGTATTCTGTGTCAACTTGGAAAGCATTTTAAGTCCAAACATAAAGCAGTTCAACATATCTCTACATCTGAGATACTTCAATTACTTCACATGGATCTCACGGGTCATGTTCAAGTAGAAAGTACAGGAAGTAAGAAATACATCTTTGTATGTGTAGATGATGCTCTAGTTACACTTGGGTTGATTTTATTATAAAAAAATCATATATATTTGATGTGCTTAGAAAATTATGTGTGAAATTAGTAACTAAAAAAGATTGTAATATTGGTAAAATAGTTAGAATAAAAAGTGATCATGGTAAGAAATTTGAAAATACTATTTATGCTGGTTTTTGCAATAAATATGGCATCACACGTGAATTTTCTACTCTTAAGACACCGGAACAGAATGGTGTTATCGAAAGAAAAAATAGAACTTTTTAGGAAATAGCTTGAGTTATATTGAACTCAAAGAAATTGTCAAAGAAGTTGTGGGCTGAGGAAATAAATACCGCATGTTACATAATTAATTGTGTATATTAACAAAATTCAGAAAGGCAAGAAATCCAACTTAAGTTATTTTGATATTGTTGGAAGCATTTAATATATCTTGAATGATAGAGTTAAGTGTGCTCATCAAGCTTAACTAGGAAACTTGTGTTGTCAATTCTACTACTTAAAAGAAAGAAGAATTTTTAAGAAATAAAAGTTTTAGTAAGGAAAGATTTTTTCCAATTAGGAATATTTATGTCTTTAAGAATTTAGGAAACAAAAATCTTCATTAAATAAGGCTTAGGGTTTCATTATATAATATGTATTATTCTCACATGTGAGAATCTTTTTGGAGTACCGTGTATACGCCTAGAAAGAGAGCCTTATGTGTGATATTTATTCTCTTTGGTCTTATTTTATTTTTCTAAGTTATTCATGTATTCATCCATGTTTTAAAGCAAAAACAACTTAGTGAAAATTATGAGTCTATAATTTATGTTATGTTAAACTTAGAAAGTTATATCTCGTAAGTGTTTTAAAAATGTTTTGGTATTGTTCTTCGAGAGAGGAACAATATTTTCTTTTGGAAAAGAAACTGTGTTAATTAAAATGAGTTCAATGGCATTAGGTAAGAGGATCTTATTGAACAAGTTGAAGAGAGTTCAATGCCATCAAAGCTAGGGGATTTTGCTAAATAAGTTTATGGGAGTTCAATGACATCAAAGTAAGGAGATCTTGCTAAACAAGTTCACCAAGAAGATTCAATACAACGGCAACAATGAAAAAAGAGGGAATCTTTAGTTTGTATAAGTCCATTGGTGTTAGTATCATTTAAGTTTTTAGTGAATTATTTTATCTGACTTATTTCACAAGTAGAAGGTATAATATAATGACCACTAATATTGTAGAATATTTAAATATAACTTTAAGTGCACAAGTTCTCTTCTCATAATTTCATTGATCGATTATTTGAGAAGTTTATTACAGAAATGGTTTTATAGGAGGAGAAACGAAGTTTACAAAGTGGAAACACACCTGATGAAATAGGTCATTTTCTTCCTCAAGCATAACTCATAAATTGCCCAAAATAAAAAATGTGTTGCATCTTCAAATACTCTATGTACTTACATATGAATACAGTACAATCTTCTTTATGACTATTCTATTGAAGCACGCCTTCACTTAATGGCGTTGTCACAAATGACGATTTGTCATCAACTAACTTTGTCCTAACACATTAAAGCCAATCTGTCTAAACAAGATGGCAGAAGATGTGACATATATAACAAGTGGTCAATGCTGAAGTTATCTTGCACCTAGGATATGAACATGTTGTATACATTGATCTAACGCCTCACTAAATCCACCACATCTAAGATTTAGTATCTTTGTTGCACATTAACCAGAAAGTTGAAAACATCCACATCAAACCATGTATTAGGAGCCTCTACAATCTCCCCAATCATTAGTATCTCTTAATACACGTACCTCGTCACCTTAACACCTGAATCGAGAGTTTTTATGTCAAGTTCTTTATTATGAATCTTTAGCCACATTTCCTTTAAGTAACCATGTATGATCAACATTGTATATGATAAAGGATAATATCATTTTGTAGCAATGTTCGTATTCAAAGCATTATATTTACGTATGAGTATGTGTCAATTACTGTCTATCTCTATGGTGCAACATCAGACATCTAGCATTATCAATCTCAAAGTAAGTTCAAATGCAAATTAATATGTCACATAATAAAAGTATTTCCTTAAGAATTTACATATTTGAGATAAATTATATTCACAATTCAAATATGGAATACAACTTGGAACTTACATTATCCTCTAACTAAGTGCCATAATTGGCCCTAATGTAATCATGTAGTAATCAAGTGATGTACTGATCCGACATAATACTATGTAATGCTACAACATCCTAAGCAAATGAAGAGTTATTTTGTTTCGTCATAATGATTTAATTTAACAACAGCCTTTTTAGCTTCACTGCCCTAAGCACTTCGTGATGCATCGACCTAAGCACCTCGTCATGGTGTTGTTCTCCTCCTATTGGTATGTATTGTGGTCCTGTAGAATTGTGCTTTGCTTCTCGAGATGCAGGTTCTACACCTGTCAGCACCTCTAGACCACTCGGAGAAAATGATATGTACTATAGTATGTAAATTCATGCTCTCTAACTCGAGATACGGGCTCTACACAACTATAAGCTAAAAAAATAATATATAATATTTAAGCTAATCATACCTTAAGTACATCACGAAAAGACTCATACCATCCATGCATCTCTTGTCTCAATGATAGTGTTTCATCGTAATGATGCTTTCTAACTAGAGCCATTTCAGCCTTGAATAACTCTTTTTGTGGCACGAATCATGCATTCATATCTAGTCGCATCACCTCCACTACCTTGAGCACTTCCAAATGTATTGACCTAAGTACATCATCTTGGTTTTGAGCTTCTTCTATTGGTATGTAATGTGATCTTATAGATGCGTGCTTTACTCCTCGAGATGCAAGCTCTGCACCTATTTAAACCTTTAGACCACTTGAAGAGAATGGTGGTGTATTGTAGTCTTATAAATGAATGCTCTACAACTGGAGCTACTGGCTCTGAACCATTGGCATTTTTAGACTGTTTCGTGATTACACTTGTACACGCGTCATCTTAATAATTTAGTGATGTACTAAATAATATAAAAAAAAAAAACCACAAACATAAAGTTAACTCATTTGTTGTCTCATCTCCAACTTCATACTTTACTTCTATTATCTTAATAGACTCCAACTGCGCGACATATGGTAATAGTCTTTCTGCCTATGTAGGCGCTAGTTGTTTAAGTGAAGGAGGCTGTACTAACTATGTTAATTTCATTTATTTTTTAACGTACATTACATATGTAGTATATTATTATTATAGAATAATATAATAAAATACTCACATTTGTTATCTTGAACACTAATTTGTTAATATTGTCATTAATTTAAGGTTTATGTAATATTTTTCATGTAATTAGGGTTTTATTTTTATAAAATAATCAAATTAATACACTAAACACTTACATAAGTGTTGGATGAAGATTATTTGAGTTCCAAAACTATGAAATCTCCAAGATTTCCAATCCTTAAACTTCCTCCTTGCTTGGCAAATTATAAAGAGAGACAACTTTTTGATAATTCTTGAAAATTCTATATTATTCTACTTAAAAAATGAAAAATGACCTCTTTATATAGTCTCACACGTTTTACTGAAATGCTCTCATAACTTTGGTCAATAACTAGCATGTCCCAAAGCTTGTCTAACAATCTTTGTAATATTGAAAGTGTGAAATAATCATTTTACACTCATTAAACATTTTAATAATGAACTTATCCTAAAGCTAGTCAAACCAATTTTGACCAACTTCATTTAATTTCATTTATATCCTATTTTATTAATAGAATAATGTAATTTACTTTAAATTATATTTAGGTCACTTTATAAAGCTCTCAGAACCTTTAAATAATTGAACATGTAAACCGTTTATAATTTTCAGTCTAATATTATCACTAAGAGTGTTAACTTTCTTACAAAAAATATTATTCTCTCTCTAAGAAAACACAAGCTCAAGTTATTGATTGTGATCTCTCGAGTTCATTGTGATGTTAATCGTGAGCCAGAGCCGAACTTTTCGGCTCCATTTCGAACTCAACGACTATGGTTAACATCTAGCAATATGTCATAGTTCCTAAACTACAATGAAGAACATCTTCATTGAATCTTTTTGTTACCAATTGTACATTCCTTATGTGTAAAATTCTTTCGTTCGTCTAATCCTGACCAAGTTAGAGCTCACAAATGTCAAAATCCTAAACTTGGTATCTTTTCGTTTATCCGTTACCACGTACTGAACTTTTCACCATAAAACTTTTTCATGTGACTTATATTGTATCCTAGCCAATGATTTCAGACATTTACCGATACTTGACTAGGAACTCGAACCTAATTGACAGTCATTTACATCTCAATATAAACAATACATGACCAAACTAGTTTTTTATGCAAGACGTGATTCATCTTGCACGCATACAAAAACCATGTGTATCCATATCAAATGTTGATTATGACATCTCAGGTGAAAGGATCACCTCACACACTATTACAATTAAATGATGAATCATTGACTACAAACATTCCATCTAATTCATCATTTCTTTGATTACGTTCGAAAAATTATTTTCTAGCTATTAATCTATACTAATGCCCTAATGATATGACTTTTATTATCACTCGCACTAATATTATCTCATAATATTCACCGGAAGTATTCAATGAGCCTACTTTATGATATTGATACCCGGTCTATACTATTTATGTAAAGAACAGTCTAAATAAAGATATTATCTGGGCAATCCATATGTATACTCTATTCATTAATATGATTAGAAAAGGGAAACAACATACACATATAAATTAGAAACAATTTCTATATTATTATAATGCATAATACATAATATACAGTGATTTAATATAAGGTACCCTGAAACCGACAATATAAATGGTTTCTAGAGCACACTTCACCAACAACGCATTCCTTAAAAGAAATTAATAATTGATTGAATTTAGAACAAACACTTGAAATACAATTAGAAAACTTTCCAAATTGTAGCATTTGCAGTTGTGCTTCCTATCCATCAAGTGTTGTTCCTTTATTTCTTTCTCTTTCAAATCAAGGCTTGAGAAAGGTATCTATAAATCAATGTTCATGACATTATGTCCCAAGAATAGTTGTTAAACATATCCAAATCATCAACCATTTGCATGGCAAAGGGGTTCACCTTGCCACTAGTGTAACTCCTCAGTAAAAATATCTCGACAATGTAAACTTATCAAGCTACTTTTGTTTAATGCATGGCAAAGGGGGTTCATCCATCACAATGAAGTTTGTGTCATCAATAAACTTATCAAGCTACATTTGTTTAATGCTCAACATTTTGGGAAAGTGTTTTCTAAGTAGTCGATGTATCTTCTTTCTGTTCTTCGAAATCTTTCTATTCTTTGGGTAATGATCGAAATTAAATTTGGTAATCAATCCAAACTCCAACTTCAATAAACGGATCAGCTTATCAGATACTAGGAAACATAATTATTGCTCCAAGTCTAGCCCTATTGCATGAACTTCTCTTAGCAACAAATTGTATACCAACATACCCAGAAAAATAAGCTTTTACAGCTGTAAAAACCTAAAACATAACTATGCAAATAATTCCAATTGTGTTTCAATTAACTTCCGTCTTATCTTATCTACAACCCACATATAAGACAAAAAAAGTCACCATACCTAGAAAAAATATTATTCCTTTGTCTTCAAAATCCTACTAACATTATAACTCGATTCTTCCATGATCATATCCATATTACAAAGAAATAAATTGAAAATTTTAATACAACAATTAAATAGATTTCATAGAGGAGATATATAACACTCTTAATTACTGTATCGATCAAATTCACTAAGGGATGTCTAATTATCTCTCGATTAATTTCATCAAAGCTAATGTATATTATACTTAATTCCCCCAATGAAATTTATCGAGAGATATATTTGAAAACACATATATCCCTTGATGAAATTCATTAAGGAATATCAATCTTGCCTAAGATGATATTGACATATATATATATATATATTGTAAAATGCAAAAAAAATTACAATATATATATATATATATATTATTTTGAAAGTGAAGCACATGTGAAATATTAATAAGAAACAACTTAAAAATTTACAAAAAATTAGTAAATTACAAAATGCAAAAAATTTAGTAGAATACAAAATGCATAGTTTTGTATTGTAAAAGGTTGTGTATTGTAAAGGGTTGTGTAGTATAAGAGGTCGTGTATTATATATGGTCTTATATTGTGAAGGGTTATATATTGCAAAGGGTCGTGTATTGTAAAAATTCATATTTTAAACAATACAAAACCATGCATTTTGTAATCTACTAAATTTTTTGCATTTTGTAATTTACTATTTTTTTTGTAAATTTTTAAGTTGTTTCTTATTAATATTTCACATGTGCTTCACTTTCAAAATAATTATATATATATATATATATATGAAATTTTCTACAGACAATATGGTTTCAAATATGAGGATGATATTTTTGTAAATTTTAGTTTACAGTGATAGATAAAGAAGAAACTATGTAAAGAAACTTGTTTTCTTTTTCATAGAGTTTAAGACATTTCTCACTTCAAAAAGTATATTTTTATAAAATGTTAAGAAAAGTGTGTTTTCTTTAATGAAATCATGTCATGTTACCTTATTTAGTATATACGATTTTCAAATTATTTAAAGAATTGCTTTTCCTCTTTTCTAACACAAATCTTTTATTTTTTAATTTTATTTTTAATAATTACAATTAAAATTTATTTACATTTTTTTCTTTTAAAATAAAAATAAATAACAAATGGACTACACAATTCATTATTATGAAATTTTCTTCTCTTTCTACTTGTTTTTTCATTATTTTATTTATTTTTCTCCTACTTTATTTATCTATTTTTATTTTATATGTATGTCATTCTCTCTCAAAAGTCGTTTTACTTATTAAGGATTACATAATAATAATAATAATAATAATAATAATAATAATAATAATAATAATAATAATAA
>JAXCLQ010000009.1:13386063-13396064 GCA_035584115.1 Cedrela odorata | reverse complement strand
ATAATAATAATAATAATAATAATAATAATAATAATAATAATAATAATAATAATAACGACGACAATAACAATGATAATAACAACAATAATAATAACAACAACAATAACAATAATAATGATAAAGGTGTAAAATAATATGCGTTTACCCAACTTGCCTATGGGTTCGTGTATAAAGTTTATTTCAAAGTTTTTAAGAGTTTATTAATCAAATTTAAAATTTATTTTATTTTTTCAAAATAGGCATTTTTGATAGAAAAAATAAAGAAGTTAACAGTTTAGACACATGATTAACAAAGAAAAAACTTTTAGTAATACTAAACATCTCGAAATCTATCAAATAAATGCATTCAAAATTAAATGAACAAATGTCATCTCATGTGTGTTATGTCATTGGAGATACATTTTTTTTTAATATAAAATTTGAATATTCTTAAAAACATAGTCAATCAAACAAATATTCTTATTTTTAATTATTATATCAAATATATATATATATATATATTTTAATTTCTTGAGTGGATTTGCTTGTGGTCATTTTAACAGTTTTTCGTTAATAATATACTTACTAATATTATAAGAGTTTTTTTTTTTAAAAAAAAAAAGTCTAATATGAATGTAAATTTTCGGACAGAGATATAATTATATCATCTAAATTCCCATAAACTCTTAATTTTAACAAAAAAAAATACACTATCTTAATACAGTGATGTAAACGGATATGCCAAAGATTTCAAACTAATGACATTTGGTACTTAGGTAGGTTTGTTCAATTTATGTTAAATAATTTTAATTTTTGACTGTAAATAAAAAGATTTTAGCTATAACAGGAATTATGGAATTCAATTTCTGCTATGAATAGTAAAATCCAAAACATAAAGGAAACTTGGCGAGCCATTTATGATTATTCAATATCCAATCCATTTGTAGAATATAATAAGCAAACAAAATTTATAGAAAGGCCAAGGCACAATATGTGCTCAAATATTCTACTCAAAATATAAAGGTTCTTTACAAGTTTTGCCAAAATAACAGCACTAACTAACTACTTCTAGAACTATTAACTTTTTTAACAGTTTTGGGACAAAAAGAGAAAGATACTAGAGAACTATTCTTCCCATAATCCTGCCCCCCATTTTCCACAGTCGCCTTGCCTATACAGATTGCATGTAATTTCTCTCCCTCTGGCTTATTTGAAAATTTAAACAAATGGCAGTTTTGACCTTGAGCATCAAACAAATTGTGCTTGCAAATAAGCAAACCTTATTCTGGCTAAAATTGAGTACCCACTATCCAAACACAACCAAAGTAAGTAGTCTTCTCTTCACTACTCTCCCTTTGTACATTATACCAACTAAAACAGCATATTACCTATGACCAGATGTGTGCGGCATGGGATATGGCATCGGAGCCACATTCATTGGTGCACCAGGAACCACTGCTCCTGGAACTGGAGCTCTGACACCATATGCCATGTGTGCTGGGGCAGGAAGATTCACAGGGGTGCCAACAGCTGAGACAAGGGGTCCTACCGGTTGGCCAATGGTTGGAGCTCCATACATGCCAACACCTGGTGGCCCAGCTGGGTGTTGAGGGGGTTGTTTGCTAGACTTGCCAGAGGAAACTCCTGTCCCTGAACCATTAATTTGACCGGTGATTGGTCCTTGTGGTGCTGAAATGTCTCCATTGTTGACGCTGGTGATATCATGAATGCTTGATCGCCTCCTATCTTTGTTCATTGAGTTCAAACGAATGAAGTATTTTTGTGCATGGCTTGCGACCTGCGTTGGCGTTCTTGTAACCACAAAGTTACGCGATATACTTCGCCAGTCACCTTTCCCATATTTGTCCAAACCAAGAAGAAATAACCTATTTGGATGAAAAAGAATTAGAACTGACCCATAAAATTGTTATTGAAGCTACACATAATGGAAGAGTAAGGTAGCATTTAACAGAGAACATATACTTGTCAAGGATAAGGTCATATTATGTTGTACCCATATGTATATACATCATATATGCTACATATGCAATGACTTTTAGGAGTATCAAATTGGCTTTTATGTTAAGTTACTACTTAACCCAACAGTTTAAGCTATTACATAAGGGCCAAACAGTACTATTCAAGTTCTAATAGTTCTCACCCAGAGACCTCAGAAATAACATCCTCAACATTTAAATAAAAAGACAAATCCATATCTATAATGTTAGCATGAGATAACATTTAACATCTACACAAGACTGACAAATGCCTTCTATCTCAAAAATAACTATCTAGTTGGGCCTTCCACTTAATAACTGAAGCATTTACTCATATATCCTAACACTGACCATGGATTTGCTACATGTATTAACAAATCTCTTCCTCTCCTAGGTATCATTGCACGCCAAGGTCCCCTCTTCTCCAAGGTGATGGTTGATATTGACATAACTGCAGGTTAATACTATTACAGACTAAGCACCTTTTAAGCTCACTCACCTACTCGAATAAACTCTTAGGAAAGTGGAATTTTCATTCCAAATTTATGAACCTCAATGACCGATCATAGTGAGATGGATCCACCCCATTCTTAAACTCACACCATCTCTTCCGTTTCGAATCCCTAAATAAACCATTGAATTAACTAGCCTCAGATAAACAAAATGCTGAAACTCATCCTTTATCAACTCCATTCAAAAATCTAATTTAAACCCATATTTCTTCCTCTTTTAATCTCTATAATTGTCAATTTTGTTTCTACTATTGCTTATGTCATTGTACAAATCACACTCTTCATTTAACTGAAGCAATAGTTAGATACTTTCTCTGGAGTTAATCTAAGTAGAAAGCTCCTTGTTTTTCTCATTTCTATATTTTCATCTATGAATTTTTTAAAAAATCAATTATGAGATTAATTGATGAATGATAGTTTGGTTGCATATACACAGAAGGACATAAATAAAGGTATTGACAATGAAACTACCATACAATATGATGTTTTCGTAAAATGAAATTGTATCATTAACAAATGAAAGTATCATTATTGGTATTATTATTTTTCATAAATTTCACACACCCTAATCCGACCACATCCCCACACAATACAATACGATGTTTTTATAAAATGAAAGTGCATCACAAACAAATGAAAGTATCATTAACACCCCAATCCCAACCCACCCCACACAAATGAAAATTAAAGAAATTGCCCCTCCAAGGTTGGTATGAGGGGAATCGATCCTTGACCTCTTACTTCCACGACAAGATGCCAAACCAACTAGGCTGTCCTCTTAGGAACAAATGAAAGTATTATTAAATACATTTAAACTTTTATATTTATTATTTTTGGTAAATTTTTTGTCTCTGTTATTATTATAAACCGCCCCTCTTGTCCATGACAATAACACAGAATTTTCATGGACAATATAGTGAATATACACACTCAGCCTTTCTCATTTCTACATATATTTGTCAAAACATCTTTACATTTCCACTGAAATTATCACTCTTATTACAAGATTACTTTTACCTTTCAAAAAACATACACAAAATTACTCTCAGTGCAAACACTGGATGTTTTTATAGTACAAAAACTTATGCTATACTTATCATTTTATTGGCTATGGATTACCAAGGATTTGCCCTGATAACTACAAAAGGTAACTGCCAAATTTATTCACCAAATGTCTTCAAAAACATTTTTTTTACTACCATCCAAGCTTTATGTATACTTCCCTAAGCTAGGGGAAAGCCTCAATTGAATATATGGTTCCAGGACAATGGAATTCTTGTAACATCCACTGCATAAACATAACGCCCGACTCAATAACTTTTTCCTAACAGAAAATATAGGAAACATATCCACATGAATGTTTCTCAAAAATTTGACGTAAAACACTTCTACAAAATACACAAGGAAACAACATAACGACAGAGGATAACATAATTCATCAAACAAGCATAATTTAAACAGCTAAATGATAACTAGCATAAAAATTTAACAAATAACTGCTTGATGGCAAGGCAACATAAGCAAATTTAAGATTCAGAACACAAGGATACTTCTAAAAGAATTAAAATCCAGAATCTAATCACAATAAATTTACATCTTAGAGGTATGAAATACTTGTGCTTCACAGCAAGAGGAATCATTTAAAAGAAAAAAATATGCCAGGGCTCAGAGAAAGCAACTAATTGATGAAGAAAAACACAAATAAAATGACAAAAATAAAAAGGCATTGGAATTTGATGTATTCTACAATCCAGGTAAAACGGTTTGGAAATAGCAAATTGCATACTGCTATATGAATGAATATGAAATGGACAAACAGTTCCTTTTCAGGAGCAACATTAAATTTAATCTGTAAGAAAAATAAGTTTCCCATATTAACTATTTTTATTTATGAAAACCAGCTGAACTGCATAACATATTGTTAACATATCAATTAAACAATCTTCTTTAAGGAAGTGCTAGTGATTCGGTGCACTTTCAATGCATGGGCTCAAGTTCTCTCTGCCTAGCACTTAAGAGTCTTCAATATGGGCTAGTGTAAACTTAACTAATATCTACCGGAATTATCCTTTTGAGGTAGATCTTGTCTACCTTTAAAGCAATTTCCATCTGTGACAAAGTATTTATTGTCTTTACAAGTAGATTTACATAAAGGCACAATGGCATGCTGATAAAAAAAACTTTCCAAACTTAAAACTAAACAACAATGCCTCTAAATCCCATAAGTGCAAAAGGTGGAAAAACAGGATTGGCATTAGCCACTGATGAAATTAATCAGCCCTAAACATCAGTTCCAAGAAACTAAATGAATAAGGATTCTCCACATGTTTGACACCACATTGTAACATGCTAAAGTTAATATAATGTTCAAATTAGCAACTTAAAGAATCATCATCAAGTTGACTCCATCAAACGACAAAATCTAGGCATGTTAACATCCTCTGTACTACCTAGGACTTTCTTAAAAAATTTCTTCATAGCATGAAGACCAACATGCCATATACATGAAATCCTAGGGCGCTTCACATCCATGCCAAACTAAACTGCCTACCCAGGAAACAGTTGCCACAAAGAAGATATCTAATGCTTTTGAAATTTCTTCTCTTTATAAGAATTAAACCTCAACTTAAATAAGTATTACATTATCCAGCAAAACCAAATAGCATCTCTCAATTCTCAATGTGCATGGGAAATGGTAATTTTAATATGGGGACAGAAAAAGGATATGACAAAAATCTCTTGCAAACAAGAAAATATTAAGACAAAAAAAGGTAAAATTCCGGCAAAAGTTTCACAAACATAAACAAGAGCAACACAATTCAGCAACAGGAGCAATAAGATTTTTCTTCCGCATATAAACATTCAAATCAACTTTTTTTATTTACCACTCCATATCATCTCACAATAGGTTACCAACTGATTACTTCTTCAGCATCTGCCAGTGATTTTATAGCAGCAACCCTTTGAATAAGGAAGCACCACAAAAGGTCAAGGCTTGCTAGAACTTAATTGACAATAGCCACCAGAATTCACTATACACAGCAAAAGGTAACTTCCAGAAATTATGTCGAAAGAAATAAGTTGAAGATTCTAAAATCTAAAGCAATATCAGAGTGACTACTTCGCTGTAAGCTACGACTAAAGATCAAATGCATACCAAAAAATATACAGAAGCAGAAACACATGCTCAGCACTTAAGTAACTGCACAGAAAGAATTTCTACCATAATTAAAGCACTTTCAGGAACAATCTGTCAATCAATAACAAGAAAGAAAATTAAAAAAAAAAAAAATAGACAAACAAATACACCTGTGCTCATCCTCTGTCCAAGCAATCCCCTTGCGGCGTTCCTGATCTGACCTTGAAGACTTATTTCCATGGTTGGACTCACTGTTATCATGCCCAAAGTGGCCACCCTTTTTGCCAGTTCCCTCATCACGAGCATGGCTCGTAGATCCATCAGAAGATGAATTATAGCTAGGCAGAGGAACACAGCCAGATTCTATGCGATTGACATCATCCACAAGAACCTCATAGTGATGTTTAATCTCTTCTAGTGACTTCCCAGGTACGTCAACCGCAATTTTCTCCCACCGATCTGGGGCATCCTCCGGATAAGTTGCCAAAGCATTCTCAAATGCCTTATTCTCATCTTTAGTCCAAACAGAGCTACTTCCCACTTCATCCACAGTCATCTAGCCTTGTTTGAATTCACTACCAGAAATCCCACCCGCTAGACAAACAGCAAACCAACCCACCAAACTGCTTTAAAATCTAGGCTAACCTAAAACCCAACAAAAAGCCATGGATTCTCTAGAATAGTATAGGTCTTGAAAAACGGATCCAAATTATTTTAGTAGAAAGCAGCTTTGTCAGAGTATAGAGGTAAGCCAGAAGAGAGATAAGCAGGCCCAAGAAAAAGCCAAGGAAGCTGAACCAGAGATTACCTCCAATAGAAAACACAAAACGCCAGTCTAGTATGTGAAGAATTCAATGGTGATTTGCTCCACAATCCAAAAATTGGACTCTTGTGAATTGCTGACCTATTGATGAATGAAAAGCAACAAAGTTCAGTTAGACCATGAGAAATATCTGAAAGCCATAAAACCAAAGATGCAATAAATGGTAGCTTAAACAATTAAAAAAATAATAAATAAGGGTAAGAGTGAATACTACAGTGTAGTAATTAGGGTTTTGGATAGTGAGAGGCATGAAAGATACAATGGAGAAATCAAACAAAGAAGAAAAAACTAGAAGTCTATAATGGAATGAAAGAGTACTCAAATTTTCATTTCCCCATTCCAACAAAAACCCAGTTAACCAAAAGCTATACTTGATAACAACAGTTTTAACAGCGCAGGCCCACAGAAACATAAAAACTAGATTTTACAGCAGTCTCCAGTACCCTTCATTCTTGTTTTCTTCTGCCAATTTACCAGACAGTATAATTGACAGTAATTGCGTATACACTCCTCAATTACTGACAGCCAAAGTCATAACATACATCTAAAATTCATGAACTTGCAGCAGAGCTATAACATACATCTAAACTTCATGAACTTGCAGAGGAGCTAATGTAAGCAGCTATCGTCGACGTCAAACGGAAATTCGTTAAAAATTTCAGATATTTCTAAGAAATTTAAAAACTGGAAAATTATAAAAGGAGTAAGTTGTTCTTAAAGTTTCAACATTTATGAAATCGTCAATTCCCTTAAAAAAATGATTGTTAATATTCCAAACCATGGGTTTAAGACCTCCATATACCATATTTGGAAAAGAAAAAACATTTCAAAAAGGTAGTTACGCACTGCATGGTCAGTCTAAAAGAAATCAAACAGGAAACCCACTACCTGGATTTCAACCACAGATTAAAAATGCCCACTTATGATGTTTGATCCTAAAGTAAAGTATCCACCCAGTAATTTCTTGATTTTTCAACTCCTGATTAAGAAATAACCCACCTCAGATTACTTCTTTTACTTCAATATTCAACCTTCTGAAGAGAAATTAAACTAACTGTTAAAATTACCACAAAAGAAAGATTACCAACAACTAATAGTACCAGCACTATCAAGATTCTGACACCTAACCAACTCTAAAAAAACTTCTCTTCCAAAACTAGAGTGATAAAACATTCAAGCACAAGGTTAAAAAAAAAAAATCAAACCTTCACAATGCAAAAACCTATTTCACCATCTCCTCGTACCTCTGTAAATTTCTAATCAAAATGTTTAGTTTAATTTCATTAAACAAAACAATCCACCTTGACGTTTTTTTTACCGAAAGCTTAAGTTAAAAAAACAACGCTGGTAAAATTAGACCTCATAAAGAACAAAAAATTTGGGCGTATCTAGAAACAAGATAAAACCAAGAAAGAAATCCTGAAAGAAAACAAAATTTGGGTTTCAATAATAGACTTGAAGTGTTTAAAATTTACAAGGGTAGACAGAGAAATTATATTGATTATATTTGATGGTGATGGGTTATCCCGAAATATCACGAAGGAGGTTACGAAATGGGTCTGACTGGTCCCATCTCCCAACGACTACTTGCTACAAATAGAGACAGCTGGGATTGAAAAAGCCTCCCTCCTACAGCCAACAAGTTGCTCACTCATACAATGGAATCTGCAATACCCATTAAATATCTGACAAGGATATAACGTTTAGTGTGAGAAATGAAGGAAAAGTGGGCACCTTTTTTTCTCATTTTCAAACAGGGAGAGAGAAACCGAAAATCGGTTTTCTTCACTTTTTCTCTTTCTGACCCAAACAAACAAAAACAATATTAATTAGCCAGCAGATATGATATAACCATCACTAGTTGCAGAGAATTAAATATTCATAATCATATATACAATACCAAGAATAACTGAATGGTTTGCACCCTTTTCTTTCTTCTAAGAAAAGAACAAGAAAGAAGATGAAGCAAAGCTTCAATCTTTCCATTTTTCACCAAACAATAGAAAATGAGTCAAAGCAAATATTAACAAGAGTAGAGACGGAAGTACAGACCTTCAACACGCTTTAGGGCATAACTAAAAATTATTTTTTACCTGTGGTTAAAAGATCACTTATGGACGAAATCTACTTGTTGCTAATTTTGTTGGTAAAATTTTAAAAATAATATTATTTTATACTTTTTTTTATTTATAATCATTCTTAAATTATTCTTAATTAACGAAATAATTTTACATAAATTAGATAATTTTATTTTCACCACCAAATAAAATGTAAACTAATAGATAAATATTATTAAATATTAATTTAAATAATAAAAATTATTGTACCTCAATTATGAATATAATGTTAAGTTATTTAGGTGACTTAAGTTTGAATCAAAGTAATTATATTTTTTTATTTTATTTATTTTAAATATATAATATTATTTATTTTTAATTTTATTTACTTGACTTTAATTATATCATTTTAATATATTATTTATTAACTATTTTTTAAATATACATAATAAATAATAAGTGATGAAATTAAATTATTTATAATAAAATTTACTATAATAAAATTTATATAAAATTATAAATTTAAAAAAATTACAAATTAAAATTAAAAGACACAAATATATATATATATATATATATACACCCACACACAATACTATTTATTTTTAATTTTATTTACTTTACTTTAAATATATCATGTTAATATGTTATTTATTAACTATTTTTAAAATATACATAATAAATAATAAGTGATAAAAAAAATTATTTACAATAAAATTTACTATAATCAAATTTACATAAAATTTACTATAATCAAATTTACATAAAATTATAAATTTTAAAAATAAAAAAATTAAAAATTAAAAGACCGAAAAAAAAAAAGCAATTGGTCCGTGCTTAGCCCTATTTTTTGTCCTTTAATTTTTTAAATTTTTTAAATTTACATAATAAATTATTTATTAACTATTTTTTAAATATACATAATAAATAATAAGTGATGAAATTAAATCTATTTATAATAAAATTTATTATAATAAAATTTATATAAAATTATAAATTTAAAAAAATAAAAAGAAAAATTTTAGTGACAAAAACAAAATTGACACGAGCACTCGTGTAGATTTTTTTGACATTAAAATTTTTCTTTATTTTTATTTATTTGATTTTAAATATACATAATAAACAATAAGTGATGAAATTAAAAATAAGAAAAAATTTCATAAAATTTTTAATGAAAAAATATTTTAAAAAATTATTTTTTTATTTAAATATACAATGTTAATATATTATTTCTTAACTATTTCTTTTAAATATACACAATAAACAAAAAATTAATAAAATTGAATTTATTTATAAGAAAATTTTATAAAATTGTTAATTAAAAAATAAAAAAAATATAGTGTGTATTGTAACTCGAGACTATAGATACATTACCGCACTATAGATAGCATTCGTGCCTAATCTTAAAGTCCACATGTAACAATCGCCACAGACCCTCGTGATATATCCTCTATATCCAAAATATATGACAAGAGTTTGTAAGGCTATTAAATC